>DWQX01003787.1:0-16666 GCA_018245475.1 Pharmacophagus antenor
CCATTAACTGGATAAACCAGACTTATAGTTCTTCCTGCTAGAAGACGAGGCGGTCTTGGCGCTAACGTGCTTCGTAACGGCCCTCCGTTAAACGGTGTTTCCCAACCCTAAAGGGACCTTTGAAGTCGAGAATAATAAGGATGGGCGGTCCTTATCATTAATTGAACGGCTCCGTGGAGAACGTTGACCGGGCGCGGTCTCTAGCCATTGCGATAAATCCCGAGAAGCTTCTGGAGTCTGCATCGCGTAGGCTCCGAGACGGGCTACCATCGTAGCGCAGCAGGTGGTGGAGTTCCGGTTGTGTTCCTAATGGAGATCCCGCAACTCCTCCAAAACTCTGATGACGACCACCGAGGGGATTTTAGTGGGTGAAAATCCCACATAACCTTGACTACTCCGCGGAAAGTAAGGTATCTTTCGAATATTTCTCACCCGGCAACAAAAAAAAAAGCCTTATAGTTCCTATCGTATAGAACTGGAAGACGTCTAATGTAACATTATGTCACGAAAATATCTATTTATAACAATAAAAAAGTCATAAAAGGTAGAACAAAATTATACGAAATATTCTAAAGGCAATATTAAGTTTCAATGTTGATATCAATGTGTTTGTAAAGAGATTAAATTTTTTTTTACCTGTTTGAAAATAAAGCAGTTAAACACTTATTACATTTACCTATGCATATAAATACATTTGTAGGAAAAAAAATATTTAGAACAATAAACTATGAATATATTCATCTGATATTTATTTTACATAATATTTACCAATTTAATTATTTTTTTGAAAAGTTTAAGTCGATTTTTTTTGTTTGCACTTGTATGTTTATTTTAATACAATGCAAAAAATGCAAGCCGGTTTAGTCCTTTATTAAATAGAATCGAAGCGTTTATCATTAATTTAAAAGAGAATGCAACTGGAATTAGTGGAGTTAGGAGAACTATTCTATCATATAGAGTTAAGTAGTGCGATATAAACATTCCAAGTAGCAATTAAAGACTGTTGTATGTTTATATGATGAACATTTTTCACAACGTGACTATAAACTCTTTGCACTACTGTTCACAGACGCAGCGTCGTCGAGTACGAAAACAAATTCTAAATGGCTCCGCTCCGGAGCCCTCGAGCGCAAAGGATAAATAATGAACATGTTAACTTTTTGTTTGAAAGTAAAAAGAAAATAAAGTTATTCCTTTGTATTAGTAAGGTGACTGATATCGTCACTAAATTAAATTCGCCAATGAGCCCTCAACTGCAAAGGGTTTAAAAAATTTTATCATTGGAAAATAAAGAAATGAACCTTCGCACAACTAAACATAACCTTCGCTACATTTTGATCGTTTACTTCCTAATATAGAAACAAATATACCTTTCCTTCATTTTTTATACCTTTTCATTCACAAACGATCAAGAAAATCGGCGATGAATTATAATAAATAGCAATTGTATTATTTTCATTTGTCAACGCTTTTTGTGCTACAGTGTATTTAAATCACTGGCTCAGCTTCCTGCCAGTAGAGCCAACGTCAAAACAAAGTGAACGCCTCTCATTTATGTCCTTAATACGTCCACACTGCTCGCTTGTCAATTTGCAAATTAAAAATCTTTATTTCACGCATCGATAGTAAATTCTGAAAGCGTTGTTGCATTAATTACTGTCATAGTCATAACAATAAAGTGCCGCCATTTAAATTGTACTGAATTCACGTCACACTTCATATCCGTCTGGGTTATGTTCAGTGGTGTGTAACCACCCCACCGCAAACTCATTGGTATGAGGTGGTCCCCAACGTTTTTGCGTTTTGTGACGCATTATCGTCACCTATAAATACTATATTCGAAAAGCATTAACAAGATGACTCCGCGTTGATATATTCATATTGCTATTCATATTATTCATGAACTCATCTTAAAATGCAATGATGCATTATCAAAACAAGATACGTAAATCACGCATTTGCATGATCTACCGACGAGACTGTTGCTGTAAAATTATGTATTTAGTGATAACAGTACTCGTATTACCGAATTAGGTCAAGCCTCGTTACAAACTATAATAATTTAAACGACGATTTGACCAACATATGCTTTTATCATTTTACCTCTTTTAATGAAAATAACTTTGGTTGAGAAAATATGCCTAGTATAAATTATAATTATTTGAGGTATTACTGACTGGGTTCTGGACAATATATAATATCCCCGCAGGGAAGTACATTGCGTCTTTTTGCTCAGTCACACTCGAATAATGAATGCCTCCGTTATCACAGACCATCATTGAGCCGTGGGTAGCGTTAGCAGCACCATGCTATCAAAATGGAGCTCCCCTGAAACTTCACTGCCGCCAAAGACTTTCTAAAGTATATAAACAAATATATTATATCCGTATTACAATATATCATATTTTATATATGACCACGACTTACAATAGTTCTGGATCTGGGACACGGGATACGGTTATTAAGACCAAAAATAATATTTTTGGTCTTCTGCTAGACTTTTTATGAATAAGAATGCTTAAGGACCAAAATGTTTTTTTTTTTATGTAAAAACCGTGTAAAAGAGAAATAGACTAAAGTGTAATTTAATTTTATTAATAATCGATGATTGTACAGTTGGTTGTAGATATTAGAAATCGATACTATAAATATTTGTTTCTTTTTTCATGTACAAGTTTCACACGAAGTTCCAGTTGGAAAATACTTTCGTTCTCCGTTTTGTGGGACTCACAAGACAGCGTTAAATATTTAACTAACTTACTGAAAAAACAAAAAGCAAAGGAGTTTAGCAGCACCTTTAGATAATCCGAGACTATTGATATCCAATAGGAAGTTGTACTAAAAACTACTATCAAGTGAAAATTACTAGTGTTATTAGCTATTGGTAATTTAAACAATCACATTCTGTACCAATTTCGATTTTTTGTTTATGTTCCAATCGTTTCAATAAATTTATTTTCAATCAAATTTTTCCAGATGCTCATTGGTGGAGCAATAAAAAAAGCAAAGAAAAGACATCCGTATCTTTTTGTATGCCGTCCATGTGCCTTTTTAGACGCATCCAGAGCTTTTGAATATAAAACGTTGATCTGCAACAAAACTATCCAATCAATAACGCGACGCGACCCAACCATATTTGTTGTGTGTACTTCTGCCTATACCTTTTCATTTTAATCAATTAGAATGGCTCTAGATTGATTTGTTGATAATACAGGCAATTATGATTCGTTTATTTAAATTTTATGAACAATTTATTACACATGAAACTATGCGTCATTCAAATATTAAATTTGGCACATTTTAAAACTTACGATATTAATGATGGACCTTAGCTTATTATTATAAAAATTAATAATAAAATCTTGATTACTAAATCATAATCCGTGGAGCACAATACAGTAAGGAAAGGTCCCTAAAGATGTACCTGTCGTTAAGCGTGGTTGTCAACAAAAGTAATGAATTAGTTGCTGATCCTACGTAGAGAGACGTTATGAATAACTATCCAATTTCGGTTTTACGCATCCTCAACAGCTTTGCTGCTTTATGCATCCTCGGCGGGTACTTAATTAAGTTGCGTATAAAATATAAAATATCTCTCCAAATACGGAAGCGTTAAATTTTAAACATTCCTAAACTTTATTAAATTTCTGATATTAATAACACAATAATTAAATCTGTTTCAATCATTTTGTCTCACGAAAGCGTAGAATTTGTCCTGTCACTTCCACTGCTTTTGTTATTAAATTACTTGTATAAATTGTTTGGTCCCAACCAATTATGTAATAGTAATTCATCTTCCGATTTAATCTTGTTTTAAACTCAACATAATCGAGATTGAAAATGGAAAAGTATTTATTTGTTCTAAAGCTTAAACGTTATGCATACCTTGTATTAATGGATGGAGTGATTAATCGGTAAAAACTGAGAATTTTTAACTTTACTTTTTTACTAGGTAGAAGATGATGGAATAGATTTATGTAGTAAAAGGTGTTATTTTAAACATGAAGAGAATTAATTTTCATCACTTACTAAGCGAAACTGGTAAGGATGACAAACATTATGTGGGTTGCCATAGCTCACTAAGAGGGCTAGAAGTGCTATACCTCTCTCTTGGACGTGCTTCGGCCTGTAGCAGAGGGTCATTTGTGCGTTTCTTATCAAATCCTGGAGATTCTTGAAGAGGGGATGGCGAATATCGAGTGTAAATGCCCACGTGTTAGGAACTTTATCCCAGAAGTACCTTTCGGGAGATTTTCCTCTCTACACCAAAAACAGGCCATGCATAGAGTACAGATCAGATTTTTTTTAGGTGCAGCAGGCAAACAAGCTTGAGATTCAGCTGACGGAAAGCGATCACCGTCGCCCATAGACAGTCGCAACACTCGGGGAGTCGCAACTGCGTTGCCGACCTTCAAGGGGGCAGTGCGCTCTAAGTTTATGAATGCAGTAGAACCGGGAATAGTGGCAGCGATTTATTAAACGGAATATACCATGAAAATAAAATGATAACCAGAACCGAACAAGAGCTTTGCTTGTAAGAGATGTTGCTGACTTCGAACCGTAAATGACGTGCGGTCTTGTTGAAGATCTGCAATAACTCCAATAACAAAGAAATAATACGTCCATAAATATGGAGAACCACAGACGTGAAACGTGATATTCAGTGAAGCAAATATATAAATATAAGTTTACTGTAATCTTAATTTATTTAAATTTCATGTCAAAAAGTGAAAACTTGAGAATAAAT
The DNA here is from genome assembly GCA_018245475.1 of Pharmacophagus antenor. Lineage (NCBI taxonomy): Eukaryota > Metazoa > Arthropoda > Insecta > Lepidoptera > Papilionidae > Pharmacophagus > Pharmacophagus antenor. The sequence continues at coordinate 4,748 of DWQX01003787.1, forward strand.
CGGATCCCGCTCGAATCCACCGTTTCTGTGGGTAGTTATAGATAATTACTATCGATCTGGTCTACGGTGCGGTGTATCTCGTACGTGCATTGTTCGCCACCCCACGACCACCCGGCACCCACCGTCTGACCATAACCTTGTTGAATATTACGGATTCCGCAGGTGATTATTGTTAGATATATTGAAATCTATAAACTCGTTGACTTCGTTTTGTTATATTTGAGTTTTCTCTGCCTCCGCGACGTTAGTGGTTTACTGCTTATCTTGTAGCACGGAGGTCCTGGGTTCCCGGGAGACGTGAATAATGAAAAATTGATTGTGGTACGGTTTTATCTAATCCCTCAGACTAGCTTGCATCTTTCAATGTTAATCTGCCGTCATAACAGCAATGCTTTATTTCGACAATCATATACGAGCTATATCATCGACATCAATATAAATCATATATGAGCTATGTTATCGACTACGATATCAATCTCAATTAACAAGATATAAAATTGAGGCTAAGTGTTGCGTTATTTAACTTGACTAAAAACTGGTGTAACTAGACTAAAAACCGGTGTAATAAGACTTAAAATCGGTGTAACTAAAGTATAAAGTGGTATAATTATTTTTTAAATATATATGAATATTAAAAAAAAATAAGTATAATAAGACGGAATAACTAGAAAAAAAAAAGCGACCGGAAAACATAATGCGATATATTACTTCGGATTGCTAATGAAGCTATTAAATTTGTCCTTAGAGAACAACCGATACTCCGCCTGGCCGCTTGTAGACGCACCAATAATACGTACATTGGAGGAATCTTTCGAGTCAGAATACGCTTCCGAAGCGCATCAAGAAACAGATGATAAGGAATTGGCCGTGTAAGATCGAAAATATTTGTTAACGAGCATACCACGGCTACTAATATATATATATATATATTAAAGGATTTCAAAGACAAGGTCATACCGGCGCTTTTATTTAGACAAACCAAAATTGTCGACTTACTCGTATGAAAAAAACTAAACATTCACCCAGGTTTTTAATTTGACCATTTTAAATTCCAATTTATACAAGTAATTATTATTCATAATTGCATGCATGATTTATGAAACCGAAAATATATTAATGGGCGTATTTATGATGAACGAAGTTTTATGATATTCACAGTGAGGTTGGTCGACTGTTTATAATTGAACAAACAGTTCCGTTGATAGTTCCAAAACATTTAATTAAATGTAAACAAAAATTTCCAATGCAATGCAGCGTGCTCTTTTAATATTTCAGTGTAAAATATAATTATAAATGGCACACATAACTAATGACGTTTTCTTCGTCATTATTTATACATATTTTTCAATTTCAAGCTGTCAACTTTTATTAATAGAATATATTATTGATATAATAAATTAATAAATAATAAGCGAAACGTTTACAAAAATAAAAATAAAGTAAAATTTAATCACATATAAAGCAGGTGCTTGAGATGCGCTAGGAGATTGTCGTATCCTTGCTTCAAATAACTTCCGTTATATTGGCTTGTAGAGCAAAATCGAATTTCGAACTCTTGGATCCGCCATCGGTATTAAATTTTATTCAAACTGGCTACGACTGTAATGTACCTTTTAATACGAATTACACGGCAGAATGTACTTGAACGGCTTTATTAATATAACATAATTTTAAATGCGATGTGGTTTTTAAAGAGAAACCTCTCTCGCGCTGGCTAAATGTCAGGGTCATTGCGTTATACAACTACTTTTTTCAAATTTGAACTCACTCGCTTTTTCGTTTCTTTTTTCCACGTCGTTATGAAAATTTCCTCATTATTCTTTGCCCATGCATGCTTGAAACAAATTTTGTATACTTTATTAAACGCTCTTATATCCACACTACGTGTATATCCTGCATCGCTTTTGCTCCATTGCGTGATTCTCGCTAAACTACATATTCCATCGTTCTCTGAACAACTCGCCATTCGTGCTGGCGCAGTGGGTCCATTATTTCGCAGGTGAGTGCTTTGTTTGATACCGCAACGCTATATGTTTATTTTATAATTATTACCTTACCGCTCTTTTTCCACTCCTGTCCACACGTACATTTGCCGCCGCACCAGAGTTCGACCACGATAAGCCAATAAAAAAGTTATTATATTTGATATTTTAGTTAGTCCTGAAGCAATTTGGCGTGGGGCAATGTACTTCATCCACACCAAATTCTGCGGAGACTATTTTAATCTACTGTATTATATACCGAGTGTCCCATAAGTCCTATGAACTAAAAAAATTGATATAAAAAAACTATGTATCATATAAAATTTTCATTTATTGTTTAGTAATTAACATTAAAAGGAAATTATTTTTTAAAATCACTTCATCTAAATGTGCTCCATTTCGTTCTTGGCACTCCTGTAAACGACAACTAAAATTTTCTATCACTGCACGGCAAGTACGCTCTGAAATGCTTGACATTTCTCGCCGGATATTTTCTTTTAGTTCATCAGTTGACCGCGGATATTTTTCGTAGACTTTCGCCTTAAGATCACCCCATAAGAAAATGTCCATTATTGACTCAAATACGGGCTACGTTGTGGCCAGGAACTATCTCCTCTTCGAGATATCATTCTGTTAAGGAAAAGTTGACGGACGACGGGCATAGCAGTATTAGAGGTATGGGCAGTTGCGCCATCTTGTTGAAACCAGGTCCGTGTATAGAAACAAAAAATTCTGTAACTCATTCATTTAAGATCATTGCCACATACCGCTCCGAAGTAACAGTAACCGCACGACCATGTTCGTTCACAAAAAAATATGGGCCTATGATGCCATGTGCTGATATAGCCGCCCAAATCGTTACTTTATGTAAGGGCCTTTGATATTAGCGACTTGGGTTTACACTACTCCAGTGGCGACTATTTTGCCTATTAACATGGCCTGTGATATAAAAGTGAACCTCATCAGAAAATAACACGTTGTTAAACGAAGTAAAGCGGTTCATCATTTCATTCACGAAATTAAGTCTATTGGTAGGATCAGTATCTTTTAATTCCTGTACTAACTGAATGTTGTATGGATGAAATTTATCATTCTTTAAAATGCGGTGTACCATCGATCATGGTATATTTAATGCACTGGAACGCCTACGAATGGACTGAGTAGGATTTTCACAGACTGACTCATGCACTACGTCGATGTTTTCTTCCGTCCGTCATGTTTTTGCTCGGTCCGATCGTTGTTTATCCAACGTAGAGACAATCTCCTCGAATTTATGGACTCAAATTCTTAATCGTTTAAAGACTAGGTCGGTCATTGAACGTGCCTAAATTGCGCTACTCTCTAAATTTCCGACGCGCAATGGTGGCCGAATCATTGTTACGCTAAAACTCACGCACACAAAATGTACGGTCCGCTCCGGTAAAACGCTCCAAGGCGACTGAATTCCGAAAGACCGTTGGTGCTGCCCCTGCACTCCGCACGATATTTCTGTGCGCCATTTAAATTTTATTTGAAATTTAAATTTTGAAGGACTTAGGGGACACCTTGTGTAAGGGTATGATAGGACTGACATGACCATTAATATCTTTAAGTCCCTGATAAATAAAAGAAAAAAATATAAATTACATTTTGAAAAGTAACGAAACGAAATCAATGGAAAGATCAAGTATACTACTAATAATCTTTAGATAATTGGAAACTTTAACATTTAGATGTAAAGATAAAATGATACCTAGTTCTTTCAGGGCTATATGTGTATAATTGTAATTCATTAAGTAGTTGTAGCAAATTGCGCGAATACGAGTAAAATTGGATCAATTTTATACGGATGTCACTAAAAATTAAAAGTAGGTCAGTCTAGGAGAGAGCGATTTTTTTTAATGTCAAGGCTAAACATGAAGAATGTAGTGCGCATGTGCGTCGATTGATATTCATTCAGTATTTGAACGGCTGTCTGGGAAACTACATGCCTCTCATCGGTGCTCCGGCTTCGTTCATCTTATAAAACTTGTGAAATTAAGCGGGAATTTTTATTTCATCTTTAATGTTGTTCAAGAATTAACGATTCGTAAATATCAAGTAATTAAGAAATCAATGGAGCTCGTTCGTTTCGTCGATTCGATGGTTGCGTGCCCCATTACATATAAATATAACTGCAAAAGAGAATCGCGAAAATAATTTTCATGCCTAACTCTGCCATAATTATTCACTTTTGCACCTCAAAGACTACTTAGGAGAAAGAACACAGAGGGAAGAAGGAAGTTTAAGTTCTGCTCTGTTATACTGACTGATAGTACTGATTTGCATAAATTGTTGTATATCTCAACATTTTCTTTGCATTTCCCTACATTTTTCTCCATAATTGAATGTAAAAACATTATAACTAGTTGGTAGAAAACCAAGGGCTAGTAACATAATTCAATAATTTTTCAATAGCTTTTGCTACTTCTTGACGGAATTGTATATGTCCTGGGTTAAATCTAAGTTAAGATGGCAGTGGCTATTAATGATGATAATTATCAATTAAAATATTAAATAAATCGCCTAGCGATAGCAGTAAAAGATTTATGGATGTAAAAATGTCTCAGAGCATTTTCATCTATGTTTCTTTGTCCCACTATTTTCCAAGTTTCCTAAACCTTTTCTAACGAACGTCGCTTTACAATTTAAAATTCTAAACCTCCTGAAAGAAAGTACTTACGATGCTCTTAAGCTACAGTCTTTCAAAATTTATTATATAATACCTTGCTGCTTCTGTCAATGTCTCATTTTTTTTTATTAAAATCATAAAACTATAACTATTAGATGTCAAAAGACTCCGTAACCACAACGCAACCAAACATATCTCTGTCTGTAAGTTATTAAAATTTCACGAAATAAATTGATGAAAACCCATTATATCCTCATTTCTCCTTTGACTCATAATGATATTAGCTATATAATATATAATAACATTGCTATGTTCCGGCAGTCACAGGTGTGAGCTTGCCGGTCTTTGAATCAATGAATGCAACGATGGCGGAGGAATACACTTCTACAGACTTACGCAGGTGATCACTAGGCATGGGTGTTTCGTTGGTTATCTGAGGAGGATTGGACGCAAAGTGACGGTGAACTGCTTCCAATGCGGAGGCAGGGACTAGGATCCCGCATCGCACACGCTTGCCGTTTGCCCAGCACGGGAATCGAAGCGACGGACCTTGGTTAACCGGATCGGACGAAACTTCTCTTTACCATCCAACAATCATGTCGCCGATTCTAGGAGATTCGGGGTGGAAGGCCGTAGCCTGTTTTTATGAGGGTGTTATTGTACAAAAGGAGACTGCTCAGCGGCATCGAGAAAGGACATATTCTGCTCGAAGACGAGTCTGCATCGCCTAGGCTCCGAGACGGGCTTTCATCATAGCTTAGCGTCACAGAGTCCACGATCCTGATCCGAATAGAGTACCCGCTTCTCCTCCAAAACGTTGTGGTCGACCACCAAAGGGGCTTAGTAGGTAAAAATCCCACATAACCCTAACATCCTACCAGAAAACAGAGTATCTTTTTAAGATCCCTTGTATCAAAAAAAGTCATACATGTGACAGCTTGAATTATTAAAGGCGACCGTGCTTTATATTCCACAGGCTTAATGTTACCTAATAACTGAAAACGTAGTGAGCCTATAAAATCAGTAATAAAAAAGGTCCCGTATTACATTCCGAAGCTAGTGTTCTCTGAAAGGTCCGTGTTGTAGTCAAATATTAATGCCAACATCGTTTAATGGTTAACTCAATAATGTAATAACTCGTTTTTTTTAATACTGGGTGTCCCATAAGTCCTTCAAACTAAAAAAAAAATTATAAAAAAACTATGTACAATATGAAATTTATATTTATTGTTTAGTAATTAACATTAAAACGGAATTGTTTTTTAAAAATCACTTTATCTAAATATGCTCTATTTCATTCTTGGCACTCCTGTAAACGAAGACTAAAATCTTCTATCACTGTACGGCAAGTACGCTCTGAAATGCTTGACATTTCTCGCCGGATATTTTCTTTTAGTTCATCAGTTGACCGCGGATTTGTTTCATAGACTTTAGACTTAAGGTAACCCCATAAAAAAAGTTCATTGGACTCAAATCCGGGCTACGTGGTGGCCAGGGAATGTCTCATCTTAGAGATATCACTTTGTTAGGGAAAAGTTGACGGACGACGGGCATAGCAGTATTAGAGGTATGGCAGCGCAATCTTGTTGACACCAGGTCCGGGTATAGAAACAGAAAATTCTGTAACTCTGGTATAAAAAATCCTCGATCATTGCCACAAACCGCTCCGAAGTAACAGTAACCGGACGACCATGTTCGTTCTCAAAAAAGTATGGGCCTATGATGCCATGCGCTGTCATAGCCGCCCAAACTGTTACTTTAGGGCTATGTAAGGGTCTTTGATGATTGTGACGTGGGTTTACGCTACTCTAGTGCCGACTATTTTGCCTATTAACATGGCCTTTGATATAAAAGTGAACCTCATCAGATAATAACACGTTGTTAAACGAAGTAAAGCGGTCCATCATTACATTCACGAAATTAAGTCTATTGGTAGGATCAGTATCTTTTAATTCCTGTACTAACTGAATTTTGTATGGATGAAATTTCTTCGATGTTTTTTCGATTCGCTCCACGCACTTCCTACAACTATTGGTGCTATATTTGAATATCCCATTAATTACGAGTATTTCTTCCTTATTTATCCCGCTATGAAATTAAGTGATTACGGTGATAGCTTAATTGTTTTACCAGCTGATTCAATGTGCTGTTTAACATACTAGTTACATTTATCCAGTAGACCGATCTTTTGCTATTTACCCATCAGGTGTCACTTTATTTTCAATCAGTTTGTATTTTCCTTCCATTTGAAATACCGTGATAGCGCTGAGTACATAGGTACTGTAGTTGTGTTATTTTTTTCCGTGCAGTCTGGGCTACTGAATGCCCTGGGGAGCGGGTAGGGGGGTAGGGGTGGAGCAGTGCGGCGCAGTGTCGTTGTCGAATGTAACCGTAAAGTTGAAAGTTAAAATTTATAGTTTCTGGAGTTCTGTCCCCAAATTAATGATAATCGTTATCTTGTTACTGTGACTCCGTCGTCCATCTATCTGTATGTGTGTGTTGATCTATCTGCCATCAATCGTAATAAGTTGATATTCCCACAGACTGTGTAACTCTATACACGCTGCAACGACAAATAGTAAAAATAAAATGATACATACAAGGAACGTGATTTTATTGATTCATGGTAAGGAACTGTTCGCGGCGCGAGTCCGATACGCATTTGGAGATTTATTTGATAATAACCGGAATCAAAAAAAAAAAAATTTTCTTAAAATCTAAATAAAATTCTAAGTCGGAATTATCATCGTCAGCGTGTACGTTACATATAAATTCTTTACGTAACTATGAATTTCAATTATAAAATTAACCGTGAAAGTATGAAAATCGATTAAAAACGAAATCAATCATTATATTAGCATAAATTTTATCGATAATGACGGTGCACGCTTGCAATAATGGCCACATCCCTAAACGCTTCTAAGACTACCGGCGGCGTTCATCTTGCGTACATTTTTAAAAATTCAACTTTTCATTCGAGATTGACTGAGAAATACAAACTACGTTAAAGAAATATTTATCAAGAAAACAGGGTGGTATTCAATTGACTTCACTTGATTATAAAGTAAACACACGAATGCACCTAACACGACTGTTTGTTCATTAAGCATACATGTTGACAAATAAATACTCAAAACAGTTCTCCGTGCATATTTCTTTAGAACATTCAATAATCGAACACAATTTCAGAATCCAATTATGTGCGAAAAGTCAAGGGCCCACTGTGTTAAGTTTTAATCCACTGAGCGCACAGACAAAATAACATATCTATAGATAACTTTAAAACATCCATCATTCGTATATAATTGTTTAATTCAATTTATAAAAAAAAAGGATATAAAGAAATGATTCTTTATATAGCTTTTTTTTGCAGTCCGCTTAAACAATACTGGAAACATGTATCTTTTTATTGGTGTCAATGAACTGATTAAAGTATAAAATAAAATTATAAAAAACGCAACAAAAATCACAGTTCGTTTTACTAAATAGAAATTTATTCATAAAAGTAATGGCGACACTCCATCATACAAGCCCGAAAGCCCGACATAACCCGTTTAAGCAATATAATGTTAATTTTTTTAAGTATATGCGTATATATAAGTGTTCGCGCTTGTCCTGCGGGGCGCCATCGTCGCAACACGTTGTAAATGGATAGTTGGAATATTGCAAAAAAAAACGGTTTACACTAGATTCGCGGCTGTATAAAAAAAAATGAGTATCGCTGCTATAGGATGTCGTCACTACATTATTAGGTAGCCAACGAATTTCTCTTCGAATACTTCGACGGAAACGTCCGAAGCGTTAATGACATTAGGCGCAATATCCGGTCAATTGAGAAATCGAACGCGCCGAACGGAGACAGCCCGTTCGATGGAAACTCGGCAACTGAGTATCATGGTGTTTTATATAGTGTGACGTTTTTTGGAGCAATTGGCTAACACTTGACCTCCGTTTCACGCGATGTTATCATAACATGTCATGTATATATATATATATATATATGTGTGTTATGATAACATATATTTTTACTTTGATCTATATTAAAGTTACATCCATCGTACTAAAGAGAACTCTACGCTTTTCTTATCCTCACCGCAAGTAGGATACGGCAGCTAGAATTGCTGTCCAGGTCAAAGTCAACGCATTTATTAAAATTAACTACCACGTAGCAGTGTTTGGCGTCATAGATTTTTATTTTATTTATATACAGCAGCTCGATTCACTCACCTCTTCCAAAGTACTCTAGCTAGGGAGAAGAAACGGCGCAAAAAACTCTGCTGGTTTGAACAAACACCTGCCATCCTCCAAACGCCACTGTTCTTGTGACCTCGAAATCTAATTTATGTATTACAAACCTTACCGTAAATCACGCCCCACAAAGAGTTATATTTCTTTATATTTCTCAATTAGTAAAATTTATTTTTCTTAATTTTTTTCTCTATTGACTAAGTTCACTTAAAAAGAAAAAATAGTTTACACATTACGTTTAGATAATACAATAAGTAAATAAATATTAGTAATTATATAATTAAGAATAGACATTTTCTCAATACATACTTTCGCTAATTAGTACATCGTATCTGTCTGGCCGGATGTTGTGTGTCCGCGTAAGTTGGTGATTCCCTGAGGATGTTTACCTTCACCGGATGTTCAAGCGGATATCTAGCCGACGTATCTCCCGTATTCTATCGCAATTATAATTGTCGATCGCTTTGAAAAGACAGATTACCTCCATCGGATTCTACTGGTTGCGGTTACAGTGATGGTATACATTTTTATCACTTTCCGCTTTCGTCCATTCGAAGACAGTACACCAGGACCACGATCATCAGTATTAAAGGAATGACCGAAGAGGGAGGATATATATATATATTGCAATTACGAATAAATAACTAGTGAAGCCGCAGAGAGACTCAAAGTGTCCCTCATGAACAAAGTTTGCAGATAAACTGTGTACCCTGTGTACTGTAAAGTTCATGTAAATAACTCAAGCAGTTAATAAATTAAAATTATCTTATGGCTTAATACACGGGTCGCTGATTTTCGAAACCATTATAGGCATAACTCGGAATATTTGTAGATTATAATTTTATCGCTTATGACCTAACACTTGCATCTGATAGTGACAATAAGCTCGTAGATGGTGAAACGAGTTCACCCACAATACTTCAGGCACACCGCATGCATTGCTGCGGGAACACAGCCTTGCTGTTACGGCGGCAGATTTACATTGTGGGTTATAGCTAACCACCCAGACTTCATTAGTCTAGTGACCCGAAAATAGAATCCAAGATCTCTGCGTTACCAGGAAGGCGGTCTACCATTGCGGCACGTGGTCTGAACAGATATCGTCGATGTTTTATAAACGGTTTCATTATCGATAAGAGTCCGTAAATACTTCGACATAATAACGAGTACTCGTAACATTATTATATTCTTTAATATATAATTTTAATTAACGCCATTTCTCCTAAAACAACGCTAAACGACCTTCTAAACAGTTTTTTTCTACGCTTTACGAATTATCTAAAACCTGTCATAGCGTGTTAACCTTAAACTTTCAAATTGAACTCGTATAAACGGTGGTTGAAGTCAGGTTCGAGGAGTCAAGGTTAAAGTTAATGCACTCTGCGAACAATGCGCCGTCTGTATAATCCTTTAGAACTATCGACCAATTTGATTAAGAGTAGTTTGAAATAGATGGGATTTGACTTCGTTCCGTCCGTTGATGCATTAAATTTGTGACGTCTGTTATATAGTCTTTTTTTTATGTGAGGTAATGCGTTACGCATACCGCCCGACCAGGGCAGGCTCAGAGCGGTTATGTGGGACTCCCCGGGAGTGAAGCTCCAGATATACCCACTAAAACCTCACGGTGTTCCGACTCACACCAATTGGCTGGGCTTCGGGCACGCGGATGCATTCTTCCGCGGCCCCGTCGGGTCATATAGTATACTAGTATTAACAATTTCAACTCTTCACCGGTGAAATTTAAGTGACTAAATCACATACCTGCATTCATATATTATGGTATGCAATGGTAATTTTTTTTTATTTATAATTTCGTCGGATATCATTTCAATCTTGATTGTCTTTGCGGTTTAGCGGATAATTATTTGCCTGGTAATACGGTGGGGTCAGATTCCTCATAAGTATGTGAGCCGGACTATTCTGTTCGCGCACGCTTCGCTGGCCTCGTTGTCACTTAACATAACGTAAAGTTGACGTAAATCATTGGCCCGTTAAGGGGATTAAAAAGAATGCAAGGCTTTTCAGAGTTCCGTACAAAGAGGATGACGATCGGAACCCTGTTACTGAGACTTCGCCGACCGTCCGTTTGTCTGTCGGTCCTTCTGTCAGCGTGCTCTATCTCGTGAACTGTGGTAGGTACAAAGTTGAAATTTTCAGATTGTGTATAGCTTTTGTCACTGCAACAATAAATAATAATATTAAAAATGTCTTAGAAAAAACTTAATTACATAGGCGTTCATAGTAAGGAACCTTTCGCGGTGCGAATCGGACACGTACTTGGCTTTTTGATTATATTCTTGATCACTTTCTAAATTATCTTTATGAAAGAAGTACGAGTTTTATAATTGTGGAGAGTCTCTCAGAAGTCTTCCAAGTAGACCATTTGGCAAATTATAGGCATATCACGTAGCTAATAGTTTTATGTAAATACATTGCTAATATTGCTATTAAAAAAAACTTACGATATCTTTCTATTTCATCTGTGAAAACTTTTTTGAATTAGAAAAGTATAAGACATTAACGTTAGACAGTTACTTAAGAATCACCTTTGAGCCTACTATTTATTTGAATGTCACTTTTAGTATAAGATAATAGCAATTTTTATTATATAATAATTTTAATGGGATGTGCAAAAAGACAGGCGTTTCAATTGAGTGCGTATAAATAAATCTGTAACACTTTGGAGCCTAATAGAATCACCAGCTCTTTTTTAATATATCTTTCTTTTTCAGAACATTTCATCTGCCAGTCGTACTTTTGTTTTTTTTATTATTAAGTATTATCCACGTCTCTTCTTCAATTTAAAAAAAAGAATGTGATGGGGCCTGTTTGTGATATTTGTTTCACCGTTATTGGAAGAAAAATATTGTACTTTTTAATTATTCGTAAATTAATTTTCTCTTTTCCGTATAATTCTGTATCCATGATAGGGCGTAAACTGCGACAAACAATTTTCATTAATATTTTTTTTATTAACTTTCTAGAAGATGGTCGTTATATTTATATATTTTCCATATACGTCATATATATATATAT
>DWQX01003788.1:0-16665 GCA_018245475.1 Pharmacophagus antenor
AACCCTGCTTTATATGATTATTGGTGTACGTGTGTATGTTCCGATGAAATCCTTCAAAGCGCTTAGCAGTTAAAGGGTTAATTGCAATAAATGGTTATGAGATGGATGGGTTGATGAGTTTAATTACCTCCGTAGCGCACTTTCATACCGTTCGTCGTGTAACATGGAAATCCCTAGTACGATTCCAGACAACAACTAGAACAGATTGTATGGTAGCTTCTTCATATTCGCCTGGCTAGATAGCAATTTCATATTTTCAATCTACCGCATATCAGCATTGGTGTATTTAAGTAGGTAACATGAAAGTGTAATCTGAACACCTTTATCTTTCTTCATTGTCACTTAATATCAGGAGAAGTTTAAATTTCATAATAAATAATTAAAAAAAAATATCTATCATCCGCCGGAATTCAACGAGGACATTGAATTCAATGAAAACTATGAAAACTTTACAGATTAATAGGTTAATAACACTTGCAACTTGTACGTATATTTATATCTTTTTGTACGGTTATTGGTTAACAGTTAACCTTGAATTCACCTGGTGTTTAACAATGAGGCAGTAGATGGTAAGCCGAGTTCGCCAGGAATACTTCGGTCTATTACAAAAACGGTGATATATTTAATTTTTGTACATGTACAAAACATAGAAAATAATTTATAAATAAAAAAAAACAAAAATTAAGTAATTAGCATTCATCGATATATAAACAACTAACGCTTAAAGCCTTTGTTTAATATCTGCAGATTATGAAGCGAGATTAAAAAAATATTTACATTAATTGAATATTAAAAATTGAGCCTTCATCAGGCGCAGCAGAAAAATCCCCGGGCGGCGGAAATTAAAAAGTGTTCCGCACCTACCGGAAGTCGGGCCGAGCTTAAGTGCAGCGGGAAAAAGTTTCATCCGCTCCCGCTCTTCATAAATGCACCCTGATTTATAAATAGTTGGCAACACAGCTTTGCATAAAATGAATGGAATTAATTCCTTTTCAAATTTATGCCGGTGCGTAATTCGTAAATCCGCTTCCACGTAAACGCGTAATATAGATACTGTGTTAATTATTTATAATTATTACGCAATTAATAAAAATACGTCTTCGTGTTATCGATGACAAGAACTCAAAAATTATTATAATGAATATAAAAATTAAAGTTAAAAATTCAAATGCCGATTGTAAAAGTATACATTATAGACATTTGGAATTTAGAACAGTGTTGTGTAAAAATGACAGATATATCAAGACACATGTCATGGCGGTATGAGCAATTGTTCTCTCTATCCGTGCTAGTGTCACATGGTTAGGGGTAGACGAGTCGTCTTATCTCTAAATATCATTCAACAATGCTCAAGACGAGATGGATAGCTACATTCATAATAATGAAATCTTGTGATTAAGAGTTGCTTCCTTAAAAATAAACTACTAGGCGGAGAGAGACCAGAAAGTAATAAAATTGATATAACATTTCATAGATTCCTAATCTTTCTATGTATTTTTTTTTTCTGTGATATAATACATATTTTATATAATTTTATACATATAAACACTAGATATGTTTTTCCACATAAAAAAAAAGCTTTTCGCAATGCTGTGATTTTTTTATTAAAGTGAAACCTGTTGACAATAAGTTTACCAATTAACTGATCTATAAAAATCGAGCAGTTAATGCGAACAGCTGTCCGCCGCTAGGTATACAGGGGGTACCCCTCTGGCTGTATTTAACAAAACATTTCCAAGTTAGGATATGATCAGAGTCACCGGGCGCGTAGTCCAATCTCTAATGAGACCGCGGGAGGCGTCTACGTAGCGCGCGAAATTGCCTCGTGCATATTTAATACATTCGTTTAAAGCGCTTTTTTTATTCATCCACTAGCCGCTAGAGCTTTTAAAAAGTTCGCGGCGCCGGTTCGCAATACGTTAATAGATTTTAAAAATTAACAACCTTAAGCAATTACCGCCGGGCGGGCTGTCGTTTCGGACGGCCCTAATGAAATAACGGCGGCGCCGTAACGCGGTTGAAGCGTCCTTTGATAACGCCGTATTAAAGTAAAAAAGGCGGCGGGCGCCGGGAGTAATCCAAAGTGACATGATACTTATTAAATTAGTTGTCTACTAACCAAGTTACACGACCGGCGGCGCTGCTCAAAAACTATTTTATGAATAATAGATGGCGCCGGCGACCAATCCCGGGGGACCGGGGTGCCCCGCCCAGCGGCGCCTTCGCACCGCCGCCGCCCCGTCCGACCCCGGACACCCCCGGCCTGCCCTCTCTATTCATTAGCACATTACCACCCCCCCACGACGCGCAAACCGGACGGGGTAACGCAAGAAACTGATTTTTTTTACGCTCTCAAGATTTTATTTTCATTTGTTTAAATATTTGTCTCGTTTTTTTTATTTTAAAAATTAAGTATTATTTTAAATATATATATAAATTGAATATAATACAATTTTTCGTATGATATATTTGTTATATTACAATAATATTGAACTATCGTAAATTGACGAAGGCTTTCTACCTAATTCGTAACACCGTAACATATAAAGAATTGTTTTAAAAAGGGCATATAATGTATCAATATTATTGACCTCAGAAAACGAAATAAACTGACCGATTAATTAATAAACTAAATTAATATTAAAAAATAAATCCGGCTATAATTAATATCAGATGTAACCATAATCTTTTACTTTAATACACAAAAATATATTTTAAAAATATTAAACGTTTGTAAAAAAAAATGTAAAACTATTTTCCTATTTTATTTTATATTATTAACTGACTGATTTTGACATAATCAGGGTATTCAAGAAAATGATATGGACCTATATTTTAATGAGGAAAAACATAATCAACAAACCATCGATAAAAATTGTAGACACAACGTGAGAAACCACGTGAAATTAAGTGCAACGGATAAGTAGTAAACGTTATTTATTAAAAGGTAAATTTAATTTCCACAGATATAAATATCATATTCGATATTATGGTAAACTTGATAAACGTTAATCGATGTTTCGTTCGAAAATCAAATAGTATCCAATTTCGAAAAACGAAATTGAGTTGTAAATCGAGACAAGAACGGTGGACCCGTAACAGGCCTAATTCCATTAGCCGGGCTGAGGCTTTGCGTAACTCTGTTACAGAAGTTTCGCGACCGATAAGTGAGCTAATCGGGTACTCCCGCTTATGCAGTTAACTTAGACTACCACTTAAATGCTATATTTAGATTTTACGTGACAAATTTTATACTGCCTGTGAAACTGACGCATTTATTATATTGATATAAAATCTAAATATTTGCTACACACTATGACAAACTTTATATGTACTTTTTGAATAAAAATTTAGTTTGTGTAAAACTTGTTTTTTTTTTTTATTTGTAAATGTTATTATAGTTACATACGGTAATACGGTAATATTATAAACTTACTGCGTCAAGATATCAATCAAAATATTTGTGAAAAGGAAACGCTTCTATTGCGAATGATAGCGTGAGACTCATTGCTAATTAAATACCTAAGAAATCCGTGTTACTTCATGTATTAATAAAGTTGAATGTTAAATGCACTTAAATGTATATAATAATCATCAATTGTCAATATTATTTTCTACCTCAATTCTGGAAACTTTATTCTGTCAAATTATACATGTTTTATCTTTTATTTAGACAAGGATTGTTGCAAACGAATTATCATTATTAAAATTATAGATATCATTGTGTTAGCAGCGCCATCTATTGACATAGTTGTAACAAACCGAAGTTTCAATATATTCCTTGTGTTTTTACGACAAATTTTGAAAGCGAACATTAAGTTATAACAAAAAGAGAAATCAAAAAAACTCTTTCGTGAAAAAATATATGCACGTTCTAATTTTTGTAATGATCCATTTAACAGTTTTGAAGATTGACATTAGCAAAAAATTTAAACGATTTCGTGTAATTTATATATATATACATATATATATTAAAATAAAGAAATAAGATGGCTTGATGAGGCTCCAGGCCTTCGTGGTAAAACTCGCGAAGCTGCTAGAGCCTACCACAGAAGGACCATTGCAAAAGAACGGTTGTTTTCTAGAAGATTCCACGACCCAGTTTAAACTGAAAACTGTCATCGCGGCAGTTTTAATGGTCATATAAATGTTAGTCCCCTTATAAGCCAGGGCATCCTTTCGGAAATTCCAATCCAATAATAACACATGTGGATAAAGTGTACCCACATGGATGTGATGCAGTGAACGGATACTCCAGGGTGGGCAGCCGGTGCTGGTGCGGCGGCAGGCTCGGCGGGCAGTGGTAGCAGAACAGGCCCCGGCCGCCGCCGCTGCCGTTCGCCAGCTGCGGGAACAGTAACATAATAAACGTTATTATTCAACCGAAGAACGCATCATTTTATACAGGCAACGAGTTGAGAGAAAGAAATAAAAAATATAAAATATTTTACCGACAAACCCAAATGCAAGCATGTGATATCATAAAACCCAAGAAAAAAATTACAAAAATAATAAATAATTAAAACAACATTTATGAACGTTTTCATCACTACATTTATCGGATCCGTCATTTTGACGTCACAAACCTGGATAAAAGGCTCCGTATAGTGATATGCGTTTGGCTTTTTTATTTTGTTTAACTGCCTCTGGCTACCAGGTTCTATACATTTAATCGAGAAACGTGAAAAATGAGAATACAATAATGCATGTGATTACTACAAACTCGAATTAAAAAAACACAAAAATGTGTCGGTAAATCTAGTGTTAATGATCATTCCGGTATATGGTAACTTAGTGCATTATTTCCTACTTTCCAAAAAAAAAAATAAATAAAGCAATGTAAAAAATAATGTAAAGATTGTTTTATCGAATTTTGTTTCTTCAAAATAACGGGTTCCGTAAATCCAGAGTTAAATTTTCCCGGGGTAGGCACTTTCATTCATACATTATTACATTTTATATGTAACTAGGACATACGTACAAGATGGAAATTACCTACTCCTATTTTACCGACCTACAAAATCCTTTTAACGTAAATAGGAACACAATAGTATCGACATTCTACTAGCCATTTGGCTGCTGAATTTGGCTCTATTATGGCACTCCAGCAAGAAACAACCCTGATTAATGCATAATCATTATTAATTTATTAAGAAAGATATCTGTAGTTGTTTGTGATATACATTTAAAAGCTATAAGTCCGCCATTTGATTTATGCGATTTAAGTAAAATAAATAAATAAATGAACATCACGTAGAGAAATAATTCAATTTGTCATTCACGTCGTGACTTTAGGATATATCATTTAATGTAAAAAGCTATTACGAATGATCAGACCATAGATGATACACTATTGGATCAGACAGTGCGGTATTATATCGCATTAGCATAGAAACGACGCCGCCAATTATAGGCCTGAGTATAGCGCGCCGCATCTAGATCTGTGCTAAACATCGCGCGGTCTGCTATAAGCGCTATACAGAGCTATAATTATCACACAGCCGTATCATATCTTCATACATCGTAATCGTCCGTCGCAGTTTCTCTCAAAGTCAATTCAAAATGTAATATGAATGCTAAATCAATCAAGTACTTCAATGTTGTTTTTTTTTTAATGATGGAAAGAGTTGTTATATATTTAACTCGTATATCCGTTACATCGAAACTCTTCAAGTAATATATATTTTTTTGTTTGAAACTGATCTCGATTAGAAGTAATATTAGCTGCTATAAATCGAAACTACGAGTTGAAGGTAATTAATTAAACTTGTGACTGCTTCTCAGAAATATATTATTAATGTTTTTACTCAGTTTTCTGGTCATTGACGTTTTAAGTTACGATTTTGCATATTAATACAGACTTCAGTGAGTAAAAATTGGTAAGTGAAAATATCGTAAGAAAAAGAAGTCTAAAATGAAATAATCCAAATATATTACCAGGTAAATAACAATGAAAACAAGCATTATTATTTTTTATTTACAATGAGAAAAAAAGGATTTAGTTTGACAATGTGGCGTTAATAAATTTCTTAACAATACAATTTGACATATGACAGTGACATTGTCTTTAATTATTAGTTAATTAGTTGATTTTTTCACTACGATGCTGTTCCAAAACACAAATTCAAATTACATTAACAGTTCGCATTCGCATATTTTGCAGTTATGATAAAATGAAAAGTTCTTTCGACTTAAAAATAAAACTTTATTAAATCAATTTAATAAATAGAGTAAAAGGCGTAATAGATCTTACCTAAATTCCATACTAATATGAAACGTCTCCTTTGCTACGAAAATATGTCTCATTGAAACCTACATGGATGGATCTATATGAGCCAGATGATTTTTCAACCATCCAAGGCCTTCAGCATCGCATTAAAAATTCAAAGACACGATTTTTACCTATTCCATATACCAAGTTTATGATACGTAACTAACACAAAGAACCAGTGTGCTGATTTTTATTATCAGTTTTGAGCTAACACTTTCAATTCACCTAATATTACGTGACAATAACGGTGAAAGGTGTTCGCCCAGAATACTTCTGATTTCTAAACGTATGACTACCGGAACTTAGCAATGCAGTTATGACAACAGATTGACATTGAAGGAAGTAGCTAGCCATGTGGGTTCGGAAAAACTTAATACCATCCAGACTCCACTATTTACGTGACCTGGTAAAATAACTCGGGATCTCTGCGTTATAAGGAAAGCAATAAATTACTGCACCACGTAAACATCAAAATTTCATTTTACATTCGGAACGAAAAAGTATCTCAATAAGTCTTTTCATCATTTCAGCTAATCAATTATTTTGCGTTTCATTTAAACGATTAAAAGAAAATTTGTGAAATAAATAATATACTAATCAACGAGCCAGGTGACAATAAAACTACGCCTCACAAGATTGCAAAGTTGTATTATATCTATCGTTCGTTGCAGGTGCAAATGAATGTAATTCAATATAATACAGTTGCGTCATATTTATGCAGGATTCATGGATTGTACATTTGTGTATGTGTGCGTGTGCGTGTAATGTATACACACACGTCCTCTCCGTTCGCCGCGATGGAATATAGCAATTTGCTCATCGAATATAATTGATTTATGCGAGACGCGTCCTTTGCAAATAGAACATAGATGTGAATATAAACAGATTGGTATCATTCGTCGCACACCGAATACGCGTAACGAATTCTATATATTTTGATCCATTAATTGTAGGTTGTTCAGTTTGTAACTAATATTTATTTCAAGATTGTAAACAATTTAGCGTGGTAAATTTTGATACAGATTTATTTATAGCAAGAAAATTGTATTGTATATAATCTTAAAAATATTTTTTAGATACCGTATCGTATTATTTTATTTGTATAGTGTTGTAAATGTTAAATAAATAAAGTAAATTATCATTAAAATAATAAGGCGGCAAATAAATATTCGGCCTGTTTGATGATAAACAGTTATCGGAGCGTACGTAAATTTGCAGTACGTGTGGAATCATGTGCTCGTTGCCGATCCTTATCACACCCCTTGCTAAGAACTAGATACTGCATCTGTTTGAGACACCGCTGGCAGGATGTTCATACCATAAGCTTATAACAATGATTTTTTTATCTGAAACCAATTCCAGAGCCACGTGCGTGCTTAAGATTTTGACGGTGGTAGGATTTATTTAGAACTCGCATGTGATCAGCAAGGTGGATCTGCCGCTATAACAGCGTTGCTATGTTCCAAGTCATAATATATATGAGTTAGAAAGTTCTAGGCGAACGCGCTTCACCAACTCCAGGCCCATAGCCATTTAACATCAGGTAAAATCGAGACCAAGTGATCATAGAACATAACCAATAAAAAAAAAACAAATATTACCTCTCGTCGTCAAGCGGGGCAGCGGTCAAACACTAATAGCAATTTAAAAAAAAAACTTATTACAATTAGGTATCGTCGAAAATGCGTTGATCATTAGCCGTTGGAACATAATGAGAAATTGAGCTCAATTGTTAGATCATTATGGATAAAACAAAACATTTTATATCATACGTATAGTGTTGTTCATTAATAATAAATTATGTGATAGTTACGACATAAAAGTGAACCGATCCCGTACAGTGCCGCCTCTCGATCGCGCGCCTTACACGTTAGTTTTATTATTCGCAGTGACATAACTTTGTTTGCGAGAGGAAAACGGCAATGAAATCCAATTGCACGCATTAGGAGCCGCGGTGACCCACGTGCGGGTCCGCGGCGAGCCGTCGCTATAAATGACATTAATGGAGCCATGAATCGGCTAAACGATGCGCGGGCGCATACGGAGCCGCGAGTGACGTCAGCGCGCAGGGATGCACGAAGGAGCCGTTACGCTACACACTTATTTTCTATACCACCGCATCTTTTGAAGTAAAAAAAATATATACTCACTTACCATCAGGTGGGATTATAGTCATGCACTAGTCTATATTAAAATTAAAAAAAAAAAAAAACAATTCAGTTAGAGTTCAATCGTTTTGGTTTTGACTCGGTAAGTCTTGATTTACCGCTTATATAGAATCGTGTAGGTTCCTGGGGTACGAGTGTAATTGAGTCTAGACGATAGTAGAAATTGTTGAACCCGCCTGATCAGCTACCACCTTCAATGTTAATTTACTGTCATAACAGCATTGCTATGTACCGATCATCATACATGCGAGAGCTAAGAGTATTCTGGGCGAAGACGTGACAATCTACGGCCTCATGTAACTTAAGAGCATGTGAAATCGAGGCAAGGTTTCGTATGCAATTTTCCTATGATATTGTTCCAAAATTGCTCTGTGCTCTTTATACTATATACTATCTCTTTCAGTACTTTTGTCGGTCGACTAGAAAATAATTTGTTTGGAATAAGCAACGACGGATGGAGTGGTACCGTACCTCACCTATAAATATCAAAAAGATATATGCACGAAAATGAGCCAATATTAAACATGTATATTTAATATTTTGTGCAAATAGGAAGAAATTGCAGTCGGCACTTTTCATTTTAATTTATTTTCCACTAAATCGTTTAATGTTTAAATGTGAATATATTTCACAAACAGCTAATAATAAAAATTATAAAAAAAAGAGGTGAACATTCATAACTTATGTGCGTTAGCGCCATCTAGTGGTCATTTGTTAATCTAAACACAGTATAGTTAATCCCTTGAGAAATAATTTTTCTGCGACAAAATATAACCGAAATGAAATGCATAGACAATGTTATTTTTTAATATTATACTGCTTTTGAGATATTTATAATATTTATATTGTAAGAAGAGGTTATTTTCATTATTCCCGCAGGAACTTTTAATTTTTCCGTGATAAAAGTACTCTGAATGTTATTCTACCAAATAAATAACCTACTAGGCAACTTTCGTGAAAATCCGTTTAAAAAATGTTACGTGATTGACGGTTAAAAGAGACAGAGACACATAAAAAAACCAGAAACCGTTTTGTTCACGTGTAAATCCTCGAAAAATTGTATTTCATTTTTCAAAATTTCAGAAAAGATTTAATGTACAGATTAGACTAAATAAGTTTCGTTTAAGGCACAGACTTGTTTTTATAACATGTTCTACAAACTAAGAATTTCACTTTACGCATAGCGATATTTTTTAAAAAAGATTGAATAATACCACCTAAATACACGCGTAAACTTATGAAATTTTTTTTTTGTGACATGGTTGCAAAATACAAATTTCGAATTGATTGTAATAAAATTATATGAGTCTATCCATTTGTTCTAGAAGCACGGTCTTGTAGCACAGTACGGTCCGATTGTATTGGCTCGTCCTGTCGGCGTGCGTGGGGTCCCGATCCAGCTAATCCCGTTTACCGCGCCGCCGTCGCATTAGAACACCCACCGGAGCGACCGTGTCGCATCCGTGCCGCATCCGTATTGCATTGCGTCGAAAATATCTACACCTGAAGCACCAAATAGACTATTTACTAACACTAGCGCGCCTGCAGGACATGGCCATGCATTTATATACGCACCGTAAAAAAAAAATTCTAAATCTAATTGTTTGTTTATGCGTTTAGACTTTGTAACAATTATGATTTAATTATTTTAGTATATTATATTGTTTAAGTGAAGTATGGCGGGCTTTAGAGCTTGTGTGAGGATCAACGGATTCGTGAGCCAGTTCAGATGAAACTGTAATAGTCGTCAAAAAGACAAACTTCTCCGCAGCAACAGCAGCAGCGGCAGCAGTTTAGAGCTTGTATGGAGTACTGCCATTGTGTACTAGATATCGACATAATTTTTTTTTCAATGTTAAAGAAATGTAGTACTCAACCTTGCCAATCTGAATTTAAACTATAAGGAACAAACGGAAGTAAAGGAGTCAGTTGATTCAAACCTTATTATTTTATGCTCGATAGCATTATTTACTTCCTTTTTTAATTAATTATTTATATACTGATAACATTTTAAAATTAAATGTACAAAAATAAATAAGAGGGAATTTTAACCTTTTGCATTTGTTATGACAGTTAATAAAAGCAAACGTACGAAACGGAATGTTACCAATGAACATCTAAGGTCGATGACTTTTTCGCTGTGATAGCTATTAGAATAAAGCCGGTAAACCATTGCTATAAAATCAAATACGTTTCAGCGGCAAATTCGAAGATTTTAAATTAATACTTCTGCCCATGTTATTAACACGGACTCAGAATAAAGACTTAAAAGAAATTCTAAATGAACGCGACATAATTCACGAATTCCGTTGAATTGTGAAAAGATAAAAGAAACAAAAACAAGTGTTTTGTGTTTTAAAAACGATTTAGCGATGTTCCATGAGTACAGATAAAAATCACATTCGTT
Organism: Pharmacophagus antenor; assembly: GCA_018245475.1. Classification (NCBI taxonomy): domain Eukaryota; kingdom Metazoa; phylum Arthropoda; class Insecta; order Lepidoptera; family Papilionidae; genus Pharmacophagus; species Pharmacophagus antenor. The sequence continues at coordinate 10,847 of DWQX01003788.1, forward strand.
CAGCCACTTATTTCATTACGGCATAATGAGCGGCGCAAAACCCACCGGCTGTTTATGAATTAAACATGGCGGTTAGCGAGCTAAATTCTATTTGCGTCTTTTTATCTAGACACCAAAGACGTCTACTGAGGCGAGATTCTTGTCACCGATTTGCACAAAGACCTCTTTTATGTTATGACAACCACACTGTGAGAACTGATTTATTATCTGTAATATCCTTGAAATAAACGTCACGTTAGGATGATTTTCCGTAATAATTCATGCGCTTGTGAAGCTTACTCAATATTTTATTATTACATTTATAAATCACTTAGTACTCGTACGTTAAAAATATTTATGTAAAACTAATAATTTATTCATAAGAAGAGTTAATAAAGTATTAATTGTATGCATAAATATAAATTTCCTTGAGACATATCGATTAACGTATAATTGAATAGTTTGTGGACAATCGAAAATATTTTAAGAAACATTATTTTTTTAAACTACAGTCTACTACTTTATATAATTGTTAGAATCATCGCACGGCTCCTCCCAATGTTTCAATCGAAATTAATTAAAATATCGTTTGTGCAAATAAAACATGAAAGCAGCGCGGAGTTAATTAACCTATTTGACTCGAATTAATCCAATTGGATCGTGGAAGTTGGATCGAAATTAAGCGATACAAATATAATTTCGGAGCGAAATTGTATTTGCCTTCGTTATTGAGGTTGATATCAAATGTTTGTATTACAAATATTCCATATTATAAGAATACTATCTTTTATATACTAATATTTTTTACTCCTGTCTATTTGCCAATGAACTTTCTAGAATTCTCCAAATTTCCTTTCCATTGATACAGTGACGTACGATTTCCTAGTACCTACGTATTGGATATAAAACAAATAATATAATTACGATTTTTAATTTCTTACTTAATCATTTATGTACGTATATTACCAAGTATCATTCATTACTCACCACATCACTGATACTATATAAGACAAAAATTACGAACGAATATTTGATTGATTTAATAAAGAAATTATCGGAAACAATATTAATGGCAGCCGAACTTGAATATTATCGAATTAGTTGAAATTATTACGGCGGGCATGCCCGGTAGGATTCGACGATTCGATTTCGCTGTGCAGAATTATATTATAAATTCAGGCTCATGGATTGTCTGTGTGCGCAATTGACGTGTTGTTTGGTTGTTTCATTAAACAGTTTAATATTATCTGGCAAGTGAATCTATTCGCAAACCTATTACGAATATATTATATTACATTTTAACGCTTCGAGAAAGAAGCGTGAAAAAGATTGGAAGTTGTAATTGGATATTTTTGTAAAAAATTTTTTAACAAAAATGAAAATTGAATTGAAATTGATGAAAACAAGCGATTAAAATAGTTGAACAGGATACTAAGCTTTTCTAACCAATATATAAAAATCAGTGTGCAACTCCAGTTTGGCGAACAATTTACAAATAGTTAACGGTTTAAGCAATATCTATCTGCAAAATAATTACAAGGTGAGTAGTATTTCACAATTGGATAGCGGATAAAACAGTTCTATAAGCAGTTTACTCGTAATTGAGAGGTATTCATATTAAAAGAATTGTTACGGTACGTATAGTTATAAGTTTTTTTTTTAATTTTTAATTTGCGAACAAAAATATATTACAGCGGTTAAGTACGAAGTTAACTGCATACTGATTTATAAACGTTTGCTGACAATAACAACAAAAGCGAATGTTTTTGACTGACCAAATACATGTTTCTGTTCGACAAAATAAGAATATTTTGCTGATCGGTTGTGAAATTATATCTGCAAAAAATTTATTTATAATTATAAAGCGAGGAAGATTTCTGTTACAAATATGTTTCCTGAATTATTAATTAATGTACAGTAAACAGAAAATAAGAACGAAATTCGGAGAAATGTTCCATTAATAAAAAGAAATATAAGAATAAAATGTTGGGGTACTTATCGAATTTTCTGATTAATACCAGGTTTCATACCTTTTCTACATTCTTATACATTGTTTTAAAACACCAAATTATTAATTTGACTTTCTATCAATTTGATACTTATTTTCCTTCCGAAGAATGATTGAAATTATAAATAAAAGTGCGAATGAAATTAAAAATGATACGTTAAAGAATAAAATGATGAAGTAAATCATTTTAATTATTTTGCATCGATTGTATAAAATTTTACACTTCCAAAGAGAGTTTTATAACACAAACACAGAGTGCCCAATCTATGTTCCTACTGCTAGAATACGGGAACTTTTCTCGCAAGGAGAGAATCAAAACCATAATCAGCAGTACTGTTGGATGTCGCGCGTTCTCAAAAATCTATTGTCCTTCGAAAACATCGGTTATATTATTAAATATCATAATATGGAAAAAGGTCTATGTGTAATTAATTTTAAAATTATTTTACTAAATATTGTATTCATATAGCGAACCCCAATAATGTAAACGTTCCCTACAAATATTCACACTTTCCTAAATGATTTCGTATTACGTTTCGACATTTTACTGATCATAAAGGCGTAAACCTTAATAACACAGGAACCAAATCACATTGCGTACTTCGTCAACGCAGTCGTAAAACGATTGAACCGAATTGGTCAATGAAAACAAAGTTTACGACAGTATTAATATCAATATATACCGCATATCGTGTATCAATTTATTAACGCCCATTAAAAACGTTAATTTAGTCGCATTAAAACGTTTATGGCGCAAGATGTCATTTTAAGGTCGTCCGTCATGTGTACGACCGTACGACCGCGCATTCGTATTGTCAAAATTTTTTTTTGTTCAAAAATTTAATTAGAACTTACATCAGGTAAAATATGCTCCAAGTGTTAAAATTATTGGCCAGTTAGAAGAAGCAAATTATATTGCTATAATATATACAATAATATTTAGCTGTAATGTTTAAATACCGAATATCGGTCACAGATCAAGCAAACATCTCGTACGGATATTATGTTAACAAAAATTCTATGCATTTTAAATAATTTCATTTACTGCAAATCTGTGATTGCTTTAAATTAACAACAATGATTTTTGAATTATGCACGAAGAAACGGTACTTTAAGGTTGTCGATTTTGTAAAAAGCAATTGGAATATGTATGCTTATTGACGACTCTTGTTATTTGATATTGTGTTAAATGTAATTTAATTATCAAAAGTTTTTTGAATTTCTAAATTTTAGTGCTTGATATAAGTTATAAATATTTAAACTACAGTTTTTTAATAAACCAATTACATTTATATAACATTGTTAGAAGTTTTCCTTTTAATTTGTAATACGACGAAAGTTAGTAAGCTCTTCAATCATTAAAAAAACTAAGAATATTTACATCTGGATAAAATGCTTTCTAGCGACAAATCTTTAAATGTTAAGCTTGCGATTGGTTCAAAATTTGATTGATTGAGAATTAAATTTGAAAAAAAATTTTTGGTCTATTTTCGAAAATTTAGTATAAAGTGAAATTTAAGAAAAAGTAGAGTTTAAATTTTAATTGAACAGTTAAACTGTTAAAACGAGTATTACTGTTCGTATCTCTTTTATCTCCAACGATCCGATTGTCGCGCCCCGATTGAACCATTGTCCGTTATTAATAGTTAATTTAAACCGTTCAATTGATCTCCATTACAGTTTGTACAAGTTCGATATTAAATGAACGAGCTGCACAGGCACTGTGATTAAATATTATTGATTGGTTTCGTCTTCAGAGTTGTTTGAATTGTGGAATAATTCCTGTCTATTGAATTTAATGGGCTTATTTCATATCAGATTGCATGTTCTGTTTTTGTTTATTTTTTTGCGTCTTTTAATATATTATCTGTTACATAACCTAGTTCAAGAATAAGTTATCTATCAAAATGTAATTCTTAAATTTGTTCACAGATTGTTTTCAATACGAATCAACGTCAAGTGCTATTTTTTATATTATCGAAAGTGTAAAGAAGGTTGTCAATAGATAATAAATAAAAAAGTATACGTCTCATCAGAAATTTTAGTATTCACTACCAATATATAAATGTCAATCTTAGATAAATAGATGTAAACAATGCTAAATAATTATTAATCGTAAAGTGAAGTTTTGCAACAAATTTTCCAAAGCACGAAATATTTCATGGCATATGAGATATATTAAAAATGTTTTCGAACTTTTTCACAACACACCTATATATTTAATTGAATTTTTTATTACAACAACCCTAACCCTAGGCAATGCTGTCAGTCATAATCTGCGTGAACGGGTCTCCCTGGCCTTTAATCAGTTTAAAGAGTGACACGACCATGTTTGTTCTCGTACCCATTTAGTTCTCTTTTTCATTGTCACAACAATACAAATAATCTTAAAGCGGAATAAAATTATTGATAAATCTTTTCAAACATAACATAAGTTAACGAAGAAAGTACAAAAACGACACAATCAAAAAAAGTTACACGAAAACAAATATATATGCCAGTTATTTAATAACACTGAATGTGACATAAAATTATTTTAATTGTCATTAAAGTGGTCTATTTGCATTAATTAGAAAATAAATAAAATCACTAAAAGAAGCCTTTCTCATATAAGTCTTAAATAATTAAAAGCTATGTCATAAATGACGAATTAATATAAACCCGACAGGTTCTTTCTCTGAGGCAGCTTCAGTTTTGTAAAAATCAAATGCCTAAAATTCGTTGGCTTGAAGAACTAAAAATAATACGATGCTATGGAAGAGTACTAATTGAGCTCTATTGTTTGAAACATGAAATTAACATAAGAATAAAATAATTATACATTGGAAATTACCTTCAATATTTTGCTGATAATGCATATTTAAAACAAAATTTAATGTTCCATTTTTGTTTTTAATAACACAATTATATTCATTACATTCCAAAGGGCGTGGATATCTCTTGCACTTTCAAATATTCTGTGTTTTACGTAGTAGCATAATAATTTAATAGTTACCGTAAATTTGAAATAAAAAAAAAGAAGTAACCACTTTCCAAATTCCTACGATTACTGATTTTGAAAAACTTTTTTTTAGAAACACTATATTGAAAATTCAAGGTCACTATATTATCATAGGATGCAGTTATATTTAAATAATGTCGTTTTTTTTTTGAAGTTCCCTGCTCATAGCATAAATATTATAATTTTTTACATACGTCAGTATCATTCTAAGGGCGCGGGCACAAGGATCGAAACACACCACATGTGCGTGCGTCCCGCGAATCCTTCGCCCGGTACAATCACGATCAATTACATTGCGGACAGAAGTACAGTCGCGACGCAATTACTCTTACTTTATCATGTAACCATCGCTGTGTATGTTCGAGTGGTGGTAATTTTAGTCGTTAAGTACATGCAAGCGCCACTTAAGAATACTTCATTACGTGAACGTTACATATTTGATATAATGACAATATATCTGTACAATTTGGTGCTACGCCTGCCTATAATTTTGAGTCTTGGTACGTCTCATCAACCAAGTTTGTTTTCGAACTGTAAGCCAAGAATACGATTGTATTCCCTGCCACTCGGACAGCAAGAAACGCCTACCATCAATATATATAAATATACATATATTTTAATTTTTCGCGAAAATACCGTATCATTTTCACAAGTTAACTCTTTGTGATCAAGCGATGCCATAATAAGTCGCGTGGCATCTCAAAATGCGAGAAGGAAACTATTTTAGTTGCATATGAACAAGTTAATTTGTATATTAATTCCATTTATGCTATTAAGAGAAATATAACAAAATCATTCGAGATAATGTATAATGTATTTGCGTAGTTCAAT
>DWQX01003789.1:0-16654 GCA_018245475.1 Pharmacophagus antenor
CCTCTCTTCCTCCCCGCCCCGCGCGTATCCAATGTAAAAGTCACACTTGCGGCACGAAGTTTTTGTGCCACTGATTTATTTGTTATGTGAAAACGATAGTCGCCGTTTTAAGTATAAGAACGACATACGGATGTCCAATATCATTATATTTCAATCAAAAAAAAAGAAATTATTAACTTCTTCAAGAGAATTATGTCATTACGAAAGGAATAATATTTACGTTTGTTTGTAAGGATAGATTAATGTCATTTCATTTTCTTTAGTAACACAAGTATATTTACTGATCTAGAATTGCTACTCGCTTAGCCTATGTTGCTATACATAATACACATTTTCCTTGCACTGCATGTTGAACGTATGTTTATGTTAATTCGCACTTAACTGGTTTCGGTTAGCACCGCTTTGCTCATATGCACTGTTACATTAAATTATTTATTTGTGCATAAAGTAATTGTCATTTTTAACTGAATGTATGCTTTTTTATCGACTGTGATTTAACATTTGGCCTCTGTTGGATATGATGTTAAGTGACGATTTGCTTTGATTTTGAATTTTACTTTTACATATTGGAACCGCAAGGCTGTTACAGCGGCTGATTGACATCGAGGTGACTTGGTAGCTGCTAGGAGGTAGTATAGCAGCTGAAAAAACCCTGCCAACAACATTTGCTACTTTACTGCTGATATGGCTTTAGAATGTAACTGATAACCTCGACGTCACGTTGTTTTCCACTGCACCAGGGGGACAGTTCAACTTAATCAATTATAACTTTATCTTTATTGCTGCTTCTATCTTTACTCTTGTCCCGCATCACTATCGCTTAAGTACTGAATGATTTAGTGTTTTAATTATTTTTATAGCTTAGAATACTTAGACCTCTGTAAGTGAGAAGTTTTAACCGCGCGTAAAACTGTTTAACTACTCAATAAAATCTCTGTTATCAATTAGTTAACTATATTTCTTATCGCGTTCCAATTAATAGTGCTAGGGGAGATTCTCTGTAGAAAACACTTAAGATTTTAAATCGACTTGGAACGGGAAACGAGTTAAAAATAATTTAGTTGCTGTATATGGGTGCTGTGAAACAGATTATGGTTTTTTTTTTGTTAAAATGATTTTAGGTACAATAACAATTAGGTACCAGTGTTAGCTCTAAATATTTTTAAAACTATGTTTGTAAATTTCAAAATGAAAATCGTATTACAGTCAGTTTAATAATAATCTCGTCACGATCCACACGTATGTAATAAATGTCTCCGTTGCGCATCGGTTAACCGCTTCCATTGTCGCGCGGAGGTTACGGGTTCGATTCTCGTGCCACATGAGCAGCAGCGTAGCATAGTAGCGTTTTTTTCGAATCCGCCTAGCTATGTACTCAACGTCAATCTAATGCCATAACGCTGTCATACATACGATAGATAGAGTATACTGGGCGAATGCGCTTAATTATTGTCACTTAACATCACGTGAAACAAGCTCAAGCGTGAGCTCATTTCCGATTAAAAAATTACATTTAAAAAAGATGTCTATATAAGCTATAATAGTACGACGTTTACATCGCGAAAGATAATCTGTCACACGTAACAACCATTACGCAAGCCGCGTCAAGTTGGTGTCTATTTATATTTCGCGACACAATTTTATCGTATCAATGGCGGCGCGAGGTCAGGGAACTGGAGCTCGCGCGCCGCCCACCCCCCCGCCGTGCCCGCGCGCTCCCGCGAGCCGAGCGGACGGGCCACTACGGAGTCTACTCGCCGAGATCCGTGCGAATCAATAATATTCTACGTCCATTCACTAGTCGGACGTCACACAAGGCACAATGAGACCGATTGCGCCACAGATACCCGCGGAAACAATCGAAGGGTTCCGCACAATTATTTACTCCTTGGCATTTTTAATTAATTATTCGAATTAAACCACAACAAAAAAAAAATACAAAATATTCTTTGTATATGCTTGAAATATATGTCAATCAATCGTGATAGAGAAATATTTTAACTTTTTTTTTATTAGCTGATAACAAATTTTTTATATCGCCAAAAGTAATATCTCAAAATTCAAATTCATTTTCATAGAAATAGTTAGGTGAAGATTCTGATTCAACCGTTTATTTATTTAGGTACATACCAATACCATTAACAAACGTACCATAACCGAATGGAGCACACCGCGTGTGCAGCAATTATAAATGAGCAGGAATCATCAGCCTTTCTCGAAAGAATTGAAAGAAATTTAGAAACTGTATATTTTTAAAATAAAATATAAAGGTCTGTTCGGTCACCTTTAAAAGTGACTATGTGATTACTTTCAATGCCTCAAAACCGCTACAGTCATCCACGTCCTTTACTCATCTAATAAAAAACACTAAAATGGAATCCGACCCGCGTTTCCGATACCGAGAATTCAGACTACTTATCACTACATCTGTATGCCCGAGAACTTTACGAGTAACTTCACTGAACTTAAGAATCGACTCAGTGTTAACATTTGGCAAAGAACTTTACGCGAACTTGCCAAGTTGTCTCCTAATAAAAAAATTGCATTTACTATCCGTTTTGTCGCGACTGGGAATTGCTTTATTTCAGTAATGTGATGCTTTAAGCGTTTTGTTATAAATCTAATTATTTAGAAGAATCCTGATCATAGAGTTGGTAATCAGCAAATTGCCAATCCGTTAACAATGAGTCATCAAAAATCAATCAACAAAAAAACTGCTCCATGCACCCAAATTTCGACGATGAACCTTTTTAAATTTACCTATATGTCTACATTTCCATGAATAACTCTTAACTATGCGAGTATTTAATTCATATAATAAAAAAAATCAGGGTCAACATCCATTCTTCTTACGGACAGACTTTTAGGTCGTAGAACCTTCGCTAAAGCCGACTATATTTGGAATGACAAAGCATTTCAAAGAAAAAAGAGCAAGTTGTCTCACTATCCGGCGTCTCGACAGGTTCTTGTCGACTTGTCCAGATGCGTCATCTGTACATCCGGAATAGCGGTTACGAATAAACACGTCCAGATTTTTCTTTGGTTAGTTTCGTGATTATTGTAACTTGCTAGAAACCCGTTCACACGTTCCCTGCCACGTGGGTCATGTAACACCCACGCTGAAGTTGCGTTCGAAAGAGTTTTGACTGCCTCCGTGTCGCAGTGGTTTACCCTCTTGTCTTGTAACGTAGAGGTCGCGGGTTACAGTCTCGGGCCATAGGAGTAGTGGTCTGGATGATGATGGGGTTTATGAACCAGCCTGGCTAGCTACCATTCTCAACGTCCATCTGCCGCCATTGCAGCGTGGCTGTGTTCCGGCTGTCACACTTGTGAGAGTCACAAGTATTTTAGGCGAATGTGCTTCACGATCTGTCGCTTAACATCGACTGAAATCTAGGTCAAGTGTCGGCTCATAACCGATAAAAATAATTTATCATCGACAGCAAGTAGAATTTGTCGCTAGAGTTGCCACTCAAAGTGTATTTTACGACATGCATGCGATATCTTAACGGCTACTTACATAACAATCATTGTGTTTACGTCATTCAAGTCACTTGACAGCAATTATCCTGCGATTTTCGCTCGTTGCTCCTTTGTTTGTTTACCGCCGTTCTTTGTTTACCGTCCGGCCGGTCCGCCCACGGGCGACTCCGTCTCCGCCACGCGCAGCAGCCGGTAGCTGCACGCTGCGCGCACGGCGCGTTTTGATTTATTGCCCGCCGGTGACGAGATTATACGGCTATTATGAGGTATTACGTCGCGGCTCGTTATCGCTGGAAACTTTGCGATCGCTTGGAAACGGAACAATGTTCAGAGTGCGACTAAATTGTTTGTTTAGACAATACACTTTCCGTGTGGTATGAAAAGGTAGATGTGTGAGCGAGAAAACTAGTGTGAGTATGAAAGAGGAAGAAAAGAGTGAAAGCGAGACTAAAGTATAAGAAAATCAGAATAATGACAATACAAGGCCCTGTCATATTGTAACGGCGGAGAACGAGATTAAAAAAAAACACTTTTTGTTTTGAAGTATAATAAATTAGTTTTGTTTTAAATGATCCTTTACGTCACCTTTGTAAAATAAGTATGGACGTTTAATGATTAGGTTTTTTTATCAACATTCGAGTAAGACAATTGCTTATAGCGTAAAGTAAGCTATAACATGTTTTTCGCATGACGCAGCTAGGCATGTCTTATAAAACATTTTTCATTATTATTATTTACCACGTACGAATAGAAGATCAATGAACAATAAACGTTATCTGAAAGAAAAACAGAACAACGTCAAATTGGTAAAATTAAATTGTTACTTTTTGTAAGATATCATTGTACATTAAAAAAATCGCAAATATACAACGTGCAAAGTGTTATAAAAAGAATACAGTTTAATTTAATTACAAAGGGACTCAATACAATTTTTCGACGGGCTACAATTTGCATACGGGTTAAATAAAATAAAAGTGGAACGGTATAATCTCAAGAAACCGATCTGCGTTGCAACGAATCGACGTTTTTTTATTAACTTGCAAGGCGGGTTTGAAAGAATCCTACGATCGTTCCGACCCCGCTCACGCGGCCTGTGAATTTGGGGCTTACGTGTTAGAAGAGAAGCGGCATACTGATGGGTCAAGCCAATTTAGACGTAATAATCAAGCAACAATTAAAATGAACGGAAAATTTCGAACGGAGTATCGCGGACGACGCGGGTATCGGTCTCATTACCGCTCAAGTTATGCGAAACATTTTCGCTCGTACCGCGGGAGACTGCGCCCCAGCGCGGCTCGAATGAAAGTGCTACTTGATTTTTTTTTTTAATTTCTCTACGCTCTTTACTTGACATTATGTCGGAATGGTGATTAACGAAAATATCACAATATTTACCTAAATTAATTTATTTAATTGCTTCCAAGTAAACACTGTAAGGTATTCGGGGAAAGGATTTACTTGTCGAATCGAATCAATAGAGGTGGAAAAACAAAATATTGTTTATTCAAAATAAGGTAATACTAAAATGTATATTAAAACAAACTTTCACCATGCATATATTAGTGATATACAGACACTTTCATCGAAATACCCGAGTTTCTTTTAACAGCTGTTATCATTCATTACGTCTCAATGGAAACGCAACTGACCTTTTCATTTAATATTATGCAGTAAACATTTTTGTTCAAATTAAGAATTACATAAGCACTGTGATTGAAACAAAATTTTATAATGTATATCCTGACAAAACATAATTGTAGTTAACACATTAACAAATCTTTATTATATATAACAAATCTTCATTTTTTTTTTGCGTGAATACAGCTATTCACTAAAGTGAGAAAACAGTAAATACAAAAATCAATACACACGTGTTCAACAATTATTGTTACCTAGTTGAGCGTCGTGTTTGTGATGACTTAAATCAATCGATGGATGGTATTTACAAATAAGGCAGGATTTCCAAACAACTGAACACTTGTAACAACATAGGATCCGTCAAGGTCTTACAAAACAGTCTAGCCGCGGATCGCAGCGTTCACAGTGAACGGCGTGTCAGGGCCGCGGATGCCGCATAGGCAGACGCTCCGGCACTCGGTGCAGCGGCGGCGAGCCCATTCGCGATGCATCCGCCGTACCCAGGCGATGCATTCGTCAATGTCGGACGCCGCGAACGTACCGACATTGGCAACACACTTACACGCCTCCGCTCGGAACTAATTTCAATTATCTCGTCCTAGTTTTTTTCTAGAGACACTTCGGAACCGGTCTGGGGGGTTCCATATTCGGTCAGAGCACACGTTAGGATTAGAACATTACCCTTTATGATACAGTTAATAATGATACGAATATACTACAGGTACATAACTGAATGAGAACGGAAATTATTTTATTTTTAGAGTTTTATCGAGTCATAAGCTTGAATCCCTCGTTTGATTATTTATGGAAATCTTTTTACGAACACAAATTAATAGCCCAAACTGAGAGGTTGAACGTTGCCAAGATAACAATAAGTGATTAAATGTAGAGAGTGATTAAATTGGAGTAACAATTGTATTTTCTGTTTATAAAAGCGCCATTCCTTTGTTTGCGTCGAAAACGGTAATTATCAAAGATATATCGCCGACCTCGGCATCTTGCTGACGCAGTCGCGGGCACTAAACATTAGCTCTTAACGCACGCAATAAGCACGAGAACTGATGATGTGAACGCATTGGAAACTTCATGAGCGACGAACAGTTATTATTATGTGGGTTACTCGGCTCGGGCGGCGTGTCGAAGCGGGCAGCACTAAAGAGCCGGGTTTATGCACTAACCAAGGTTTCGCAGCCAACTGCACGGCGTGATGTAAGCTCGCTGGAAGTGCCTGCGGTATTATACCTACAAATGGAATATGAAATATCTTGAAGTGATAATAGTATTGTTGGTCTTTTAACTGCAGTTGATAAATATAAATAATAGGCAGTCTCTGACCAAGATCAATCAAATTATTACTTAAGGTTAATATGTTAACAAATATAAAACATTTTGCGTAAAATTTATGGGGAAGTTTTTTTACCGTTTATAAGCTAACATTTGAGCTCAATTTTATCTGATAACTATATATAATAAATAACTATATACGATAAATTTTATCTGGAACACACCAATGCTCTTATAGGGGCAGATTGACATAGAGGATGGTAGCTATGTAAGCTAGGCCCGTTCAAAGAATGCCACCGCCATACCAAGTTTCTAGTCTTTATAATTTATTCGTGCAATATATATTGTTAAATATCATAGAATTTTATTGTAATTTAATTTCCTTTTTTAGTAACATGACATTGAAAATATTATCTTTCCAGAAAAAAATCCATTTTACATTTAATCTCTTAAGAAATTCAACTCCGTTATGTTGAGGATGCTGTATCCGTTTCTGCTAGTTCCCGTTCTTAAACTTTATTATCCGTTCCAGCGATTCATAGCGTCCCCTTGAAGTTTCCCCACTTTCGTCGAAACGTCCTTTTGTCTCGACCTGCTAAGTTTCTCCAAAGGGCTCTCTCGTCCCAGGTTCTTCTTTGTCAGTGCCACGTTAAGCAGTTAAATAAATAATTTGACTCCTAAACCGTTCGGACTATTGACAATCCCATAATATTTAGAAATCTATTACATTGTTCACGGAACGCTTGAGGTTAGCTTGTACTTTGTTACTGCGCTATCTTTTGTTCGTCCAAGCCAGTTTTATGGTTACGTTAAATTTTTATCGCGAAATGTGGCGTTCCTGTTAATGTTTTTCGTTCTGGGTAACTTTGTTCTGAAGGTATGCATATTTTATTCTTTACTCACTTCGTCGCGACGAACCGAACTTTCATTGTTTCAAAATTTTTAACTGACTAAACGAATGAATGAATACGTCAGTAGTGACATGTTTAATTTTAGATAGAATATGATAGAAGAAAATGTAATGTAATAACAAATGAGCAATGAACTGTCTCATCGCTAAAAGCGATCTCTTCCAGATAACATTTGTATGAAAAGTAAAAAAACATCTGTGTAATAGTCCATTTATAAATTAAGATTATAAACACAGTAATATGAATACTCGACGGCATAGAAAATAATATTATTAAAATCGTTCTTCGGGATCGACGTTTCAATAACTTATATATATTTCTAAACAATTATGTTACTGGCAATGGCTCTTCTTCACGTGGAGTTAAAATCAGGCCGTTGACAGTAAAGCGTGCTCGCACGGAATATTCCGGCTCTCACGTAAAAATTGACAAATTAAAATAACCTTTAATTTTATTAACTTCTATAGCATATGTGAGTATGCGAACCACATAGATGGAATAGTAAATATTTGTCTGGCTAGATCGTGCTAGATCGTATCATAGATCGTATCATACCGTAATCGCCGTGTGCCGGCGTACGCGCGCTTATTTCGAATGCCAAGCGTCTCAGCTGACACTATCGCGCGCCGAGCCATTGTACGCTTTACGAGGCGGCTTCTCAGTACGCTGCCCGGCCAGGGAGTACGCGGAACGCGACCGACGCCCGGGCCGAGCGCCGACTCGCCCCGCAGCGGTCGCGTTACTGCCCTATATTGCAGTGGTTTCATTTGGTTTGCGATCCGTGACGCTTCTTAGTAGCGGTATCACCACGCGAGCCGCGAAGTCGGCGTGGTTATTGCGTATCTTGAAAGAACACTAACAACGGTAATAGCACTACATCTGCAATTACATGATCGATCAGTGCCTTGCTAAAACCACTTCCTAGAGCAGTAATTACGGTGCAATTCGGTCTGTACAACAAAAAGGTTTTTGTCCATATGTAGAAGAATTAAAATGACGATAAAGGCATGAGTCTACGACTGTACTACGGCGCACGATTCTGTTTAATCACTTAAGTCGCATAAAGCATGGCAGAGTCGTGTTGTACTGCTGTAATAGATGGCGCAACGCTCGCTCCGAAACTATCGGCCAGCCATCGGTGTCCAGTAAGATTTCAATATATGTTACAACCGATATTAGCGCACGCCGTTATGTGTGCGGTAAACACGTACAGATACAATGTCTGCGTGTGCATGACAACAAGTACAGTCGAGTAGACATGCCGAACGGCCGCTGTGTCGCTCTCAACAGACAGCTTTGCGTATTTACATGCACACGCACACATAGCTCCGCCGATACAGATGAGTCGAGGTGTGGACTCGTCGCGTTGTGATATAACAGAGCTCGCGCCATGTATAATGTTTACGGAATACGACGCGTAAAGGTGAACCTTCAGAGAACGTGTTTCAATAACATTGTTTTACTTCTTTTCAACATCCCTATTTAACTGACGATTAAGATAAAATTCTCAGTTTGACGCGTATCGTTAAATGTTTTACAAATAATATTATACCGTGAGCTGAACACAAGTTTTTTTCACATAAAGCCGTAATGTAAGTCGTAAAATGGAAGTTGTAGAACGATTGTAACTATGGCTAATCGTTCTCAAGATACATAATAGCCCCGCGCGAGTCTGTCGCTAGTGACATGGCTTTCGTTCTGTACATCTTACTACCTTTGCTTGTCGCTCTCTAAGCCGGTACCACCTTTTTACTTATTTCTACCGCACAAAAAATTAGTATGCAAATGTCTGCATTTTTTCTTTATACATAGGTCGAGCAAATGACTCCATTGCACCTGATGTTAAGTAGAAGTATAGTCCAAATGCGAAGATGGCTGGTGCCACAAAAAGTTTTTGCATCAGCCACCCTCAACCTGCCGACCCGCGCAAAATACCCAAGGTTAAATGAAGGAGGAAACACATGAGCTGGGAGGGAGTTCCATTTAGGTATAGTGCGACAAAGCGGAGCCATCCCAGAGGTGCGAGCGATACTCAAAGCAGGAACGCACCTGTGTTTTTTTGTTGATCAAGTGTTGAAAAACGCCGCACCTTGTTCAGGACACCGAGTTTTCGTGACGCTATTTGATCACGGATTCGATGTGGTTCTTCGGATTGATGTCGGAGCGAACCTCTATACCGAGCACTGTGACGCTGCTCTGTGGCGTTAAGGTTGTGCTCTGAAAAGTGGGAAAAGGTTGGAATGGCGATGTTTTTGTCGAAAACACACACGCTTGAGTTTTCCTGGCATCGAACTCAACCAAGTTGTCTGAGCCCCATATGGATGTTTGTCAGGATTGTTGTAAAAGGCGTTGTAGCTAGTATTGTCATTTTGCTAAATAGACATCTTAAGCCTGATAATATAGTAAATAAAATTGTCATCATTTCCGGAACCTGTCCTTGCCTAATTCTGACGTATCGCAAAATAAAATTTTATTTCTAAATAAAAATTAGGGCAGTGCTACCGAGTTTCTATCCTAGTTTTTCTTTGTTTAATCTACAGATATTTTTGTCATTTTCTTACTATAAATGTAACAAATGAGTTACAACTGCATGTGTAAATTTTAGGCAATATGTATTAGGCCCTTATGATATAGATTTTACAAGTATTGTTTATGAACCATTGATAATGCTCACACAATAACATTCACTAGTATTTACGAAAATTTAGAATAAAATATATTGAGATTAAATTTGAAAATTGTTTACATTACTATGAACGTAATCTTCCACAATCGCTATATGTTTATGTAAATAGAAACAGGCGAGGCTGCAGGGCACCGTCGTGACCCCTTCCCACATGAATCCGCCGCAGTCGGAATTGAGTAATAACAGAATCGAGTGGGTGCGCGCAAGGCAATAGCCACAGCCGTGGGTTACCCTTATCACAAACGCTGTCGCTGTAAATTTGTGGCGATGTTATCACTTGTGTTCGTTAAGTTACGTCGAGAGCTTAAGGAGGTTAAGTTGCGCGAGTTGACAATAGTTGTACTACACATAAAGTCATGGTTATTTTCTGTACGACGCCCTATACTCTTCCGGTACCGGGTACCATCTATCGGAGAACTTAAAATTAAAATGGTGAAATAGGTTCAGGTGCAGAAGTGAAAACGCATTCGTTAAATACTGAGGGTGTAACAAAATAGAAACTCTGACAAGGAAGGTATGGCATCGCATTTAAATGAAAATGTGATTTTTTTCTAAATTATTACTTTAATAAACCGCACAGACTCAGCATATTCTACTTGAGAGGAATAAATAAACTTTCGGAAGAATTTAAATTTTATTTTATACCGTAACATTTACCGTTGCAATCGATCGGTACACAAAAGCGAACTACATCAAATAAATTTCCATAGCGTTAAAGGTTTGTATTACAAATAGTACGTTTCAGTCCCGCGTTGTGATATCGGTCATAAGTTGCAGAATTCAAACGGAGCGGGAGTGCGGTGCGGCTGATACGGTGCGCGAAAGTGGGTATTTCGGTCCATGGCCGACGTCGTAGGTCGGCGAATGCAAGGCCCCTGCACACTGTTGCAACGCCGCAATTGCACTCTAATGCAACCGCTACGTACCGCTCAGGGCGGCCGCGCTCAACCTGCGGCTCGCCGGGCTTTTGTGCTGCACTCACAGTTTTTCACTGCCGGTCGGAAGTCTACGTAAGGACACCCTGGTCATGGCTCAGTAGTAAAGGTTACGAGATATTTGCACCCAATAAAACCCTCTCGTTGGTCGTCGATCGGTTATGGGGGACCCCGAGAGCTACGCACCAGTCCCCCTCTGCATTGTGCTGTTCTTCGGCAAACACGACTTCAATCCGTCGAAGGCTCACTTAGTGAGCTGTGAGAGCCCCCATTTCTGAGACCGACACAATCGTGTACCCTTGTAGTTGCTTTCTACTACAGGCAGGGTACACCTTTATCGGATTCTTAAGTACGACAAGTTAGGTGGTCGCCGCAACTAATGTTACTTTGTTTTGAACCGGTTTGAATTTAGCGCGCATTAGAAAACGCATGAGCGCGCTGAGTAAATAACTTCAACATTTTAACATTACCGTGTATACGCTATTAATCCATTAATAGTTGTTTAGTTTAATTTAATAAGTAAACCTGAGAAATCATTATCTAAATTATTTTTGTACGCGGGTCTCGGCACCATTACTGACACGTGTTTGTGGTCCTCTATAAAAAAAAAAGGTTGAGTACAGCTGGCCGACTTAGAACGTTCTCGACGGTCGGCGATGCGGCGCAAGGTTTCGCTCCACAACATATAGATACGTATAATATTTACCCTTTGTACGACTGATGTCGCTGTGAATATAGTAAGACTACTGCTTTGCAGTCCACAGAGTACTTAGATAACTTAATTGGTACAACTACCGGTTTGTCAATGTACTGTTGTTTTTTGTTCTTTTTAAAGACCACAGTTTTTCTTAAGCAATTTTTCAGTTCCTTTTTTATCTATGATCACGTATAACTTTTTAATGAATGATTTGATTTTGCTGTTGTTTTTTTTTTCATCGAAAAAGTACGTTGTTGATGTTATAAACATTTGGAAAAAAAAGGCAAATTTTTGAATTATTTTTTGCGACACCTGCAGTTCCATCTGCGGAGAGCTTTGTCGTGTATATTTATTTATCTTAACTTTGCCTGGCTTTAGCAGTATGAATCAATTGTTATATTTAACATCTTATAAGTAAATCATAATAAATTAAAAATTTCGTTATTACACGGACAACGAGACACGTTTGCCTCAATTAACAAGAAAATATTTAATTATATTTGGACTTTGTAAAAAATGTTTATATTCGTCTACATTTATGTGAATAAGAGGAGATAAGGTGATAATTAAACGTGAGGTAAAAATTTATAATTCCTTATTAACTAACAAAAAGTTGCAAATGGCTCCTCTCAATTGTCTGTTTAATTAGGAGTGTCCTTTCGATGAATTAAATAGCGTATTCGCTGATGCGATAAGTATATTTATACATTATCTCTAATTCGCATATAATGTTATACTTTTTGTCTCGCTAATAACCTATTAAAGTTAATTATTTAAAACAAACGATAACAGCTCTATCGTTACTTATTAATATTAATAGCGTAATATATTTAATGGCACTTAAGCGATGCATATCTCGGACGAAATGAATTAAAAACTAATAATTGATTTAGTTCCTAACAAAGTGTTCGAAGAGCAATAAGACGTTTATTTACCGAATTCAATTATAACCTAAGTTGAAGTATAAAGTATCAATTAATTGATTCATTGAAAAGCACATGTGCACACGTGGAGTTCGCGTGGTGCCGCTTCGTGTCGCGTCGTCGTCGATAACGAGCCCAGCCCGGAGGTAACCTTATGGAGCTTGTCCTTTAACGTGCACCATACATACTTCGACGTCGTGGTCATCCACATAAATGGGTATAGTTTGAACGGCGGAAGTTTCTCGTTACTGCCTAATTAAAGCACACGTGTTGCCTCTCACAAGCACCACGATGTCCCCGCAGTCACATTATGACGATATTTTGAGTGAGCGCACACTCCAATTACGTGAAATTAAGGTCGAGTACTAGCTCATTGTCGACATAAAAATATAGATCTGTAATAAAATACGCCGGCGTTCTTAAGCGATTGTTTAGTTATTAATACCTGAACATGAGTTATTGTAAATGTGAAGAAAAATGTTAAACAACTTAATTCAAGACTGTAATATTTTCTATCGCCAATCTATTGACATACTAGAGCGAACCAAATCAATTGAATTTCTATAATAATAAACGTTTGTACTACAGATAGAAAACAATGTATATTACGATTAGCAACATACTAAAAAGTAAATCTTACATTTATTAATATTACTATTTACTCTTTAATCCGTAATTTCAATAATATGACAGCAATGCGGTGAACTTTGGTGTTTTGATAAATCAGAAAAAATAAGCCAACACGTTCGAGTTCACGTGAAGTTAACTGAACACTCCTCTGTTAACCTTTCCCAGTACAAATACTGTAGCTGTTTAAACACGAAACAATACCTCGTTTCCCCGTACGCCGCCACCAATGAACTGCTTTGTTAATAAGGCCTAAGTGTCGGCCGAAATTATTATTTACGTACAAATAAGATGGCGGCTCTCGCGTTACCGCGGCGAGCGCCCCGCGCATTGTTCGTGCGCGGCCGACGTGTCGCATCGTAAAGTCCCGGGTTCGTTAACAACGAAACGACCGTGGCCGTTGGGTCCTCGCATCGCTTGCGATTTAGCAATGTGAGCAGGACTTTAAATATTTTTTTACTCCCTCCGTGACGCAAAGGTTAACCACCTGCCATGCAACACTGTGGTCTCTCAAGTATCGTAGTCATCTATCTCTGCATACGAAAGGACCTATCACGCCAACAATTGAACGTGTCGGTGAAGGAATGGAAGTCCTTTTAGCTGCCGAATAGTTTGTATGGTCTTTCTCTGTTCATTTCGATTCCAATTCAAATTATTTTTACTTATTTTGATAGAAATTTATTATGCGCAAAGACTCGCCATATCATATTATTCATAACTATTTTTTTGTAATTCATTTATTTACATAATTTCATACGGAATATAAAAATATACATTAAAAATGTAATATCAAAAACGCGTTATAAAATAGGTGCTATGCGCTGATATATCATGGCTGGTTATAATAAACTCATCGTTATCCCGGACATTTGGATATACACGTCCCCGGCTTGGACTTTTCAATTATCTCGTAGCACAAAACATTCGGTGTCTAAGCGTTGTATACGATTATTGCCACACAAAAGACATTTAATCATAATTCAATTTCCGCCTCGCTCTACAACCAACCCGTGAGTAAAAATGAAACTTTAATTTCGTTTTTTTTTGTCGCTTTATGCTTCATAAATTATTTTAATTATACTTGAAATAATACTTAACTTTAATGACCCTTGTCATCCGAGCTTCATTTTCAAGAATTAGATGCCGCGATAACGTCCGTCGCGTCCGAGCGGCCCGCCGACGCTCGGCGTGAATAATCCCAAATGAAAATCAGTTGCCCTCTTTGCTTATCCTATTTCGAGTCGGTTAAGAGTCGGAATGTTAATGGACTTTGAAATTTGACGTCGCAACGATTGCACGGTTTTACTATTGAGTAAGTGATACACAATTTTGTGAAGCGATTTCTCGCTCAAGGTCTGGCTTGCACTGGACGGTGGTTAATTGACGTTTTTGCGTGATGAATCATCGGTGCCCGAATAATTAGGAAGTGAAATTGGAACAAAAAATTTAATTTGTAATTCATTTACTAACATTATTACTCTGCAAGTTATTTTTATAATATGAAACATTTTATTACATATTTTAGATTCAATACAACGTAAGTACTTGTGAATCTATTAACGTCGGAGTGTCTAATAAGATATTTTCATTAGCGAAATGTCAAGTTTTGTGTAAAAATATGTTCTCATTTGAAACTTCCAAATAAATTTATCGAGAGAATCTCACCAGCCGAGTGATTTACGTAACGGTCGTCACGAAAGCGAGCGATTACCACTCGCAAACACTTCGAGAACCAAGTGGCTCTTCAAAATCTCAGGAGGACCAATGACATTCGAATTTATGGTCCATAACGTTCGTTCGCGTGGGCGAAATGTGTATTTACGATATTGCTCCAACACTTTGTGCGAGGTAAGTGTTCTCATTCCGCTGCTAGGGGCACTCATAAGCTGCCCCACCGATACACTTCATTCGACATGCTTCGTTTGTTGAATAAACGAAACTTTAAAGTTTCACGGAGAAAGCACCGTCGTCTTTTGCGCGTTGTACGATTGCCTCTGCGGCGCAGTGGTGTACGCGCCTGTCTTGTAACGTGGTCCCGGGTTCGAATCTGTAGTTGAGTCTGCATGTGGGAAGATTTTTCGAATCCGCCTGGGTAGTTACCACTCTCATTGTCAATCTGCTGCCACAACTGCTTTGTTGTGTTCCGGTAGTCGTACATGGAGGGGCAAAACTATTATGGCCGAATACTCTACACCTTGTATAATCTCATTGTCACTTAACATCAGGTGAAATAGAGGCGAAGTGTTAACCCATACAGATAAAAAAAATCTTTGACCGTGTAAAGTTAATTACATCTAAACGTATAATTTATAATCTACATGCTGTTATACATAATACATCGACGTGTAAATTTTAAATAACTTGTTTTTTCAATTTCCTTATTACAAAAAAGTGAATAATAGAAGTCTTGTCATGTTTTTATTAAATCACATGAAGTTCCTGTGATTATTGCGCTTAACTGATGACACGTAATTAAGTTTATTCCTTCCGGTACGAACCGCGCATCTGATATTTACAGGGCCTGCTGTTTTCATAATTAACTTGTAATAATATTAACGCTTTAATAGAACAAAGAGTAGAAATTCAAATTTAAATCTGTCGTTTCAGGTGCTAGCGCTTTGTTCGCTTCGCTCGTACAAAATAAAGTGGGACACGTTTTAGCGGCTGGTGTATACAGTAGTTTGGTATTTATGAAAAGTAGCCAAAGTTTAGGTCCTCACGTTTTAACTCTTCGCCGAGCGTTTACACCGCGTTGGTGTAAAAACCGTTGGACCAAATAATAAATATGTTTAGATACAGTAAATTTTCGTAAGTAATCCAAAGGAAAAAGAAAACCTATTGCGAACAGTTTGCGAAGAGAATGCATCCTATATAGCTACAATAAAATAAAAAATAATACACAAGATCGCTTGACTTTTCCCCGACAAAACGCCGAGCTCATGACGATGATATGTATGAGACACTCTCGGCGAAAAACCGAAAAACAATTCGTTTAGCTTACTGACGGCAAAAATTAAATTGTATATATAGTAATTGAATATCCGGTTAGCTTCACTTATAATATGTCCTAACATGTTACATAATCTTTTTATCCTGGTTTTACGGCATGTTCTGTTTATATGCAGCTGTGAACGTCAATAACATGTGTTCGTCGAGAAGCTGTATATAGCTTTACTGTGTATAAAAGTGTTACTAGATATTGATAAATTGATCAATGTTAAGTAATTGCATTGCCAGAACTCGTTGGCTTCTGACAGTCGAGTTTCCAATAATGGTGGCTGTTTACGATATTTGCTATCAAACTTTTTACTGTAGAGCAAGCCACTTCTGGCCTCTTAACTCAAATTTCACCGTTTAGAAAAAGGCATATTTGCCCAGTGTAACTGATCCGTGTGATCCATTACACAGTTCACAACGCATAGTTCATCTTGAGCTGGTTATTTTCTGCTAACTTTAAAAACCAACACGCG
>DWQX01003790.1:0-16652 GCA_018245475.1 Pharmacophagus antenor
ATGCATTCGCTTTGAATTTTTGAAAAATAAAAACAAATGATAGTCGAATATTTTTACAACCAGCCAGTATGTCCTCTAGATCAAACAGATATTATGTACTTGGTAAGGAATTATATAATAATTATTATATAATACTTGTACTGTCTAAGTGTTACACATATATACATAGCGATTTTTAAAACAATAAAAGTTTTAACGATAGTAAGACAAACTGTGTCATAACTACTTTATTAAGTGATGATTGTGATTACCTTTGTGATATAATTTCAAAATTAAGGTGATAAAAAAAAAACAAAAGCATGTAGAAAGTGACAGCCCAATAACAAGATGAAATGTGATATTTATTTCAAATGAACAACACTCGGCTCGTTCTCTCTACTTTTAATTTAAAATAATGAGGTACAACGCTCTCAACACATATTTATCAGCGGGATCGGTAACGATTCGGTTAATTGGTGTGTTAAGTTTAATAACTCCTTAATGTATGTAAACCAATGACTTATAAAGGGGATAATATTTCCTTTCAAAGAAGAAATTGCCAATTGTAAAAGCCATGTTTGTAAATATCATTAGCTGGAAAGCATTTTTGAACCATGTAAATATTTTATATTTTTAAAATATTCGTGTTGTGAATGTTTTAAAAGATGAATTTTTGAAAATTGTAATTGTGTAATTATAATTACGCAATTACTACTCAGAACAAATGTCTGAATATATGTATTTTGAACATTGCAGTGTACGTTTAATCTTAAAGAAAACGTTATTGGTAATAGAAATTAATAAAATATTTTGAACAATAATTCAAAACAAAAAAGCAATAGATACACGAACAAAACAAAACGATAAAAAACCCTCGGACGATCCATACGAAAAGTCAAAACAGTTTTTAAGAAATGGAATTAAAGAAAGTGAAAATAAGAAATGTTCTCAAAGAAAATGAAATACAAAAGTGCCTACTGATTTACTTATTTTAATGAATGCTTATTTTATTCAAGTACTCTGCTCTGTATAAAAATAAATTACTTGCCTACAAAAGGCTAGTAATTTTAGAAAGAGTCGACGTTTGAATAACGAATGACCAATTTTTTATTTCATTTCTCGTAGGTTTTTCCTTATGTGCTTTACGCTTTAAGAGCAACTTCAAAAAATTTAATTAAGTATATTATTCAATAGTTTTAAAATATTGGCATTCCAACTAGACTTCTGTAACACAATTGCTTCCGTACACGAATTTAATTTGGATAAATTGAGCAAAGCCGCTTTATAATAGATTTAGCCGGCTTTGCGTCGATGGTATATTGGAATTTTGTCCATGTCGGACTGATAACGCTCTCAATTATTCAATATTTCTATCTACAAACTCACAATATAGTTTTAAGTAACCAACGGTCGTTTTATATTTTTATTGACAGCAAAATTTATCGGTTTTTAAATGAACTAAGTAAATGAAATATAAAAGTAGTGCGTGAAGGTAATAATAGGATTAGAATAATATATAGTAACCCAAATGGATTATAAAATAAGTATAAAAATAAATGTAACACAACATATAGTACACAAAGTTGTATTATAATAAGACACTAAAATGGGTAAGGTAAAACATAAAGATACATAAAAAAATTAAATATATAAATAAGACCCCTGAATAACAATATCAGGAGAGGAGCAGAAAAAAAATAAAGTACTTTTTTAAATGTAATATTATTTACAGAAAAAAAGATATGTGGATCTTTCATTAGTTTGTGACGTAGCTGTAAAACAAACACGTTGCTTTTACATTGATATTCATAAAAATGTGAACATATTGTGTTAATGTAGATGTATAGTTTTAGTATAACTTTTGTATTTTCTCAGAATAAAGATTGAACTTTGTTATTTCTCTCTTACATTAATATATTGAAGGACGAATAAATACACCTTTACAATACCGGTGGGTCAGTGAATAAACTGTGTGTATATCTTATATATCATCACTATCGTACAAGAGCATGAAATTTACCCACGCAATTAAATATTTTTAGCTGAGCAAAGGTTATCTGATCCCGGATGTATATTTTTGACTTATTAAAAATAATGATTTCACCTTTCGGCCGCTTTCTATTCACAAAAGTATTGATCTACTGTCGACAATAGATCAACCAAGAATAAGATCAACAAATAAACATATTATTAACCTCCGTTTTACACATGAACAACATCATTCAAATAAGATTTTGATAAAAGAAGTGGATAAAATCTATCTTATTACGTAAATATAAAAAACATTCAACTTAACACTCCAACTTACGCACTGTTTTCAGAACGTAGTAAAAATATAGTTGCCGAAAAGGGGCGCTACCAAGTAAGTAAGTGGTACAGCTACCGTGCCTGATAATGATTGGATAGGTAGTAGCTTGTATCAGTACCGTCAAGCAGTATGCAAAAATTACTGAATTCCATTTCTAAAGGAGCTACATCTAGTGAAATTTTTATTTGTTACGGGTCTTTACATGTACATGCTCTTTATCACCCATTGTATCTCATATCACCCCGAAAATCTCTTGCTAGTATTTTGACTGTAGTATAAAATCTTGTCTTCATTAAATATGACTAAACTATTTGTAATAATAATTCATCCCCAGATTACAGGAACCCATCTACATACCTCAAGGTCTTATCACGTAACAATGGTAAAGTGTTTTTAGCAGGAAGATTATATACATACTTAAGAAGAAACATAAAAAGTGACTACTTACGAACTTGGTTTTCGGCGCGCTTTCATGTAATTTATGTATGACGGCACAAATGCCAATTTATTGCTGAGTAATGGCGGTGTTCCGAGATCTGCGAATAGGCTAGCCGAATAAGAAGAGAAATGGTTCGAAACGTGCGGTTGCTAAATGTATTTATAATTTATTCATCGGGCGATACAAATCCGAATTGTGATCGCAGAAATTGTTTCGAAATTCTCAAGTACGTGCAAGCCGTACGAATTGTGGTAAGGATTTTTAGTAAAACAATTTATTATCGCTATATTTCAACTAAAAGTCATATCACCTATTACTACAATATTTTGAATTTCAATACAAGATTTATGTTTAATTTACGTGTAACAAACATCTGATAATAAACAAAGTAGATAAACCCGTGAGGGACAATATGAAACGGTACAGGTTAATTGACTGTCCTTTGGTATTTTGTCCTGCTCCTACAAGTTTATATGGCATTCATAAATTTAATATTTAAAACGATTTAAAATTTTAGTTAACGACATTTTCACTTTTATAAATATTGTGCATATTAACAAAAAAAAATTATTTTTTAAATACATTAACAACAACACTGAATATGATTTAATATCACTTCCTTAACCTATTCTAAACATATCCTTCCCAATCATATTGATCAAAAGGATTGTTTTATTTTTGGCCTTAGAACTCTCCACTGTTCCTTAACTGATCCTCAACATTATAGGTTATAAACGCTAAGACATTAAGGTATACGAGTACATATGAATATGTGACAATAACAATAAAAATTCTTCAAGAATTTTTGGGATCTACCATAAAAATTAAACG
The DNA here is from genome assembly GCA_018245475.1 of Pharmacophagus antenor. NCBI lineage: Eukaryota > Metazoa > Arthropoda > Insecta > Lepidoptera > Papilionidae > Pharmacophagus > Pharmacophagus antenor. The sequence continues at coordinate 3,558 of DWQX01003790.1, forward strand.
CAGGTGTATACTATAAATTAAATTAGAATAAAAGAAATGATCACTGTTTCAGACACTTCGCTATTATTTTAATACTTCGCAAAAATAATATAAAGATAACAAAAAGCAGAATTTTTAATGTTCTACATCATTTTATAGGTTTTATTTTAAATTTAATATTTAATTAATATCGCAGTTTTAAGATAAGTGCGATCTTAATTATATTATAAGTAACCAAAATATCTGTTGTATAAACTTAATAACCAAATAAATATTTTTAAACTAGTTCAAGTAAATTATTATTATAATAAATATCTCACATAATAAATTAAAGTAAGAATGAACCATGATCTCTTTTTCCGTGATTATATACGTAATTCATCTAGTAATCCATTAATAATAATTTATGGTAGTCTCTCTCAACATTTTTAAGTTAAAATTAAAAATTTAAATTGTGATCAGTTTAATTTAAAAAACAGATTTTTTTTTATTAAACTTCCCTTTCAAGTGTATTTGCGATTCCGGAATAATGGATTTTTACGTATTTATTTTGTAGATTGCAAAAGTCAAGAAGCAATTTATCCTACAAAATGAAGTTACAAATTTTAAACGTCCACCAGGGCAGTTCTCGCGATTTCGCACTTTGAACCAATGGTCTATTATAAATTGCTTTTTCGACAATTTTACTTCACCTCCATCAAATGATGCAAGGATGGGCAAATTAGTCAAACGATGCGAACTTCGTTCCCGGTCAGCAAACGAAATTTCGTCTCGCTGTTTATTTCGGAAATTCAATTAAAATTTCCATAAAATTTCATTGGAATTCTCATTTCATGTTATATTTTTCATTCCAGAACAAAATAAATGATTATTCTATCAGTTGACTTGAATTCATGACCCGATTGTTTTATTTCATTCTATGTTTATTGATAATAACTGTCATTATTATCATTTCCTTTATTATAAACATTATATGGTAGTCACGAAAAATTACTAATATATATTTACATGACATATAAATATGAATAAAACATAGTAACATTTTCCATTATCAATGAACAAAAATATAAATATCAGGAAGCTATAAAACAGGATTTAAAATTTTCCATGTACTTATGTTTGTCTCTGTAGATATATCCTTAACGGGAAATGGTACGTAAATATATCTTTATAACTATTTCTGGACGATCATTTCAAATATATGAATAAAAATTAAATTCTATTTCACAAATGTTCACATTTGATTTCTCCAAATAATTATGTTACTGGTTTTATGAAACTATCACGGTAAAAACTACGGCAGCACCTATTTATGCCATCAGAAAATGTTGCAATATTGTTACTCGATATTCATTACTGTGGCTGTGGTTGAGATAAGACATATCATCCTATGTCTTAAAGTGATGAAAGCTGGTGAATGGTGATGATAAACATCATAACTAGCTATATTATGTGCGGGAACCAATTGACCATCTAGCTCTTTTGGTTGCTTTATGTTTAAAATAAAGAAGAATGTGCGCAGGAATAGTACGATTTAACACCACCGTTGCCTTTTTAACATCAGACGTACGAGTATAGTATAGACACATGACGGACATTCATCAACTTACCGTCGATATTTCGCGCATTACAACAAAGCAGTTTGCTTCATTATTTATTATTCGTACAGTAAAGAATTGAAAAAGTCTGCGACAGTTTTACCCTCTAGATATGATATGGGAGTCTAGAAGAGAAATGCCTTGTAACGCGCACATCCCAGATTCTATTCCCGGCGACATGAGTAGTGATGCAAGGTTTTTTCAACCAGCCCTGACTAGTTATCATCCTCAATGTTAATCTGCTGCCATAACAGCATTAGTGTGTTCAGGCAGTCATACATGTGAAAGCCAGAAGTGTTTTAGGTGAATAGGCTTCACCAACGACGACCTCATTGTAAAGCACAAAAATGATGAAAATGCTTCGATTTATAAGTTTGTACCTGAACATAAAAGTAAATGTTTTCTTGCTTCCTCACGCTATCATTGCTGAGTGTATTACAACTGTGGGACAATGTGCCGCATTTAATCTAACTTTCTTTTCCTCTGAACAAACAGAAAGAAAGGCCACACCCACACGAGAGAAACAAGACGGTCCTTAATTAATTAGCGAACATTTCTTTATTGTGACGAACTCCATTGAAACGTTCGCAAAATTTTCACTTATTTCCACTCGGCCTTCCATTCTCTGTTCTTTCGGCGATCATTTTAAATATTAAAACGCTATTTGTGTAATAGCCCTTTTAACAAGAATTTTCTGACAGCTTTTTATTCAAAAATGAAATATTGATTCCAGTGGAAACAAAGGGAGTAATTATCGTTTTAAAGCTCGCTTCATTTAAAGAAACAAATATTTGCAATTATTTTCATTTATTTAACTATTTCATTGGTCACTTCAATTGATTTTCTAAAATAATCTTAAAAAAATATTTTTAATATTACCTATTTTCGGACTCTAAACTTATATGAGATTATGCCAGTGAACGACAGAATTCTTTTGGTTCGCTTAAGTAGTTTTAAAGTAATTGCCGAACCGAAATTGTTAGAAATAATAACATAAACCTTAAAAATATGTAACTAAAGAAAAAGAGCGAATGGTGTTGTTAACATAAACAAGTACAAGCACGATGAAGGCCGGGAGGGGTTAATCCGTAATATTTTTTTCTTTAAAGACCTTTACGTTGCTCAGTAAAATAGGGTAAGAATTTCTCACATTCATAGTTTAAAATATATTTAAAAAAATTCTACAGCTCTTATAGCATATTTAACGTGATGGTTTTGGTGGCTGCCTTAAATATTTCATATTACTAAGTTGATATTTCTAGGATAAATAAAAATTTAACGGAAAAATCATTTATTAACTTTTTCCTGATAGTGAAGTAGGATAAAAGAAGATACAACAACCAAACATAAGACATTCAAAGTCTTAAACAATAACCCCTTTACGCTATATATGACAATGTCGATACATCAACAAGTGTCGAATATCGTAAAATTTTGTAAATACCGTTTGCTTTTAGAAAAAGACAGGATATGAATGTTACCGAAACCCTGAAAACAAATAATGGTTGCACAAAATTTATATTCCCGCTCTCTAGTGTGTCAACCTAATTTTGGCTGTTTGCTAGTTACTATTATACATACTCGTAAGATTTAGTTTAAAGTTGGAAAGAATAGATTAATCAAATATTTTGCTTTTCTGTATTGTTGATAAATAAAATTGCCATACATTAATAAAAATAAAAACAATTACCTGCCGAATTGAACATGTCCTCCTTCCGTGGGCTCAAAATAAATTTTTCGTCGTGATTGTAAAAGCTTAAAATTAATGACAACACTTCGTAACGTGCCAGTATCAAATCAATAATCGCTTCATTTAAAAACAGTTCCATCGTTTCACCAGTTATTTTTCTGTACATCGGCTGCAATGAGTGCGGGCTTTGAAGTGCAATCGATCACTGAATAATCGGCACTGGATACAATTCAATGTTGTGGAACTAGGTATATTACAAAATCGCATTCACGTGTTTTTAAAATGAAAATACATATCTATCATCATTTCCACGAATTTTAATGTTTATACTTTTTATATATGAACCATTTCTTAATATTCATTTGTTTTTTTTTTAATTTAATAAATGTAAATCGAGAGTTTGGAAGATAAATATGATTTAAAATATGTTTTCATTTTATTTTAATTTCTTTATGGATGGTGGTAAAAATAAGATTTTTCTTGATTTATTTTTTATAGAAAAGAAAAGCACGCATTATTTCTCGTTCATACATTATATTAATTTTATATATTTCCATTAAATGCATTAATACTTACTACTGATTCGAGAGTTCTTCCTAGTTCTTCTAAGTTTTTATTTGCAATGTGAAAATAAATATTTTAGACATAAATAACGCTACGAAACAAAACCTGAACTCGTAACACAATATATAAAAACGATTTTAGTATTATGAACGTATATTCCATATATTTAAGGTAATAGGTTTTTATTTTAACTGGAATTAAGTATAAGTATTTTATCCATTGTGTTTTTAAAAATGTAGCCATATCTATTATACTTTGTTTTAAGTGAAATAAACATCTAATAAATTATTTTTGTGATTTGGTAACAATTATCCGCCCTGAGATAACGGTTAACACAGAATGGTCTTATGTTTGTCGTAGCACAGCAAGGGTGCTAGGAAGGGCTATAACTTTCCCTAGAACGTGCTTAGGCGTAATGCAGAGCGACACCGGGACGCTGCGTAGAAAGATTTCGGAGCTCTCAGTAATGCACTGAGGGGAAAAACGGTGTTTTGATTGGTAGAAATCCCACGTAACCCTAACCCCTTAAAAGGCACAATGACTTTAAATTTCATCCACCACTATTAAAAAAAAATAAGAATCGACCACAGCCGATATTTAAAAAAATAATGTTCAGTTTAATAACAGTTTTCCTATGTTATAAATACGAGTACTAAAGCTTGTGGACTTGTCTAAATATTCCCCAACGATGATCCCTACACTGGATTTGTTTACAGGTAACTTTGAATAATCGATGGCTTACGTTTCAGCATTTACTTGCATATGTAGCGCAGCGGCGACGTGCTCGTGACCCTTGTCATTGACGGATGCGGCTGCACCGTGGTCGTTACGCGAACGGACGCTCCATCAATACTCTTACGCTTTTAACGAGCTCAGACGCTCCGGAATCGTTAGTTTTATTCGCCGAAACTGCAGCAAATGAATCGCTTCGGACGTAACCCGATTGAGAATAAATGGGGCGCCATATTCAATGGTCTGCCAGCGAGCTCCGCGAAGTTGATTTTCAAAATTGAAAAAATGTATATGTGCAATTATATGATATAGTAATAATATTTCACACCACCAGATAAAATTTTGTATACAAATTATCTCCATGTAGATACCTGTATATTTTTTATTTATAAAAAAATATGCGTATCTTCAGAAAATAACTTTGAGGTAGATCTTATTTACCAACATGAGTTTATTAGCTGACTATTGATTTTATTAACAGTTTATTGCAGAAATAATTTAGTATGTTACAATGAGTATTTGTTTCATATATTAAATTCATTAATTAATTATATTGTACGCACATCGAATTACTTTTTTCGTACAACTGTATGCCATTTATTCCCTGCAGATGAAACTTAGAATTCTTTCCCGGGCACTAAGATATAATCAGTGAAGGCCCCATCTTATCTCATTTAGTTGCGTTTGCGTGACAAGAATACAGAGACGATTTAAGACAAATAAAAATTACCTTTTAGTTACATAACCATTGGGTATATACTTCTATAGATAAACTTTACTAATATTTCTATTACTGATATGTTTGTTTCTTTCGTTTTCACATAAAATAGTTTTACTCTGAATTAATGAATGAATAAATGAATGAATACTTTATTGTACATAAAACAATTACATATAAGGGCTATGAGACAAAATTGTACAAGGGCGGACTTATCACTATAAGTGATTTCTTCCAGCCAACCTTTGGGTGGTAGCGAAAAATGAAGATATAATTAAAGTATAGATAGACAATAAATTGCATGTTTAATACATATAAAAGTAATACTAGTACAATAAATAAGTATATATGTATACACTATTTAAATAAAAATATAGATATAATAAATTAGTAAATATTAAAGTGATAAATAAAAGTAAAACTAAATACATAACATTACACATACAAGTATATATACATATTTAATAAAAGAATAGATATAATAACATACACAAATGAGCTATACACGCTTAATCTACCACTGAAATAGGGATGATGAATATAATCAATGGTGAGTATAAAAAACAGTTGTCTTAGTATCACACCTAGTATTAAATTACGTAATCAGATATATTTAATCCAAAACTTTAAAAATAAATTATAACATTTGGCCCACTATGGATACAAGTAACTCTATATCCGCACGCAAGTAGAAACTAAAGAGTTACAAAAAATGATTAACGTATACAAAAATCGCACCGATAATAAAAAGCACATTTAAAATGTAACGAATAAATGATTTAGATCATATGCAGAGTAAGACACATTAGTGTTATTTTGTAAAATCTAATACGGATTTTCAAATTATGCGCCCACATATCTCCCTAGAATGAAATGTTGCATTTAATGCTACTATTATTATATATTTAGCTAAAACATTATTAACTGCCGCTAGTTTCTATTTTATTCCGCGAGTTTTATACCTATAAGAGTAAAAAGGGTTTGTTGGTGCATTACCTTGCGGTGCACCGTCATATGTCTTCCTGGTAGTGTTTAAAAATTTAAATTGAAGTTCCTAGCGACGTATACCGTAGTAGCGATAAACATCCCCGGGCGTCAGGTCGCCACGGGGCGTCGGTTTGTTTATGTTATACGCGCGATTTCGTGATGTATTACCCTAAGGCGTACGCGACTTTTCTAAGAAAAAGCCGTTTCTTGATAATGTACAGGAAAATGAAATTTCTTTAGCATTTGTTCTACATTGTTGAGTCAATGTAATTTACTGGTAGTACGTCCATGTTGTCGAAAACTGTTTAGTTGGAATCCACTACGGCGACTATTTCTAGGACCAAGTGTGCAAAAGTTACTGAAAGTTATTGTGGTTAAAGGACGTTATAACTAGTATATTTCTTGGAGTAATGAGATCTGTGCATCAATGTGATCGCACTATGGCGTTACTTAAATATCTTAACTAGCATCGGTGGTTAGTCGTCAGGACTTATTATGAGATAAACCCCTCGCATGTATCGCCGCTTCGTTGTATAAAACAATTGCTTCGAATACCTAACATAAAGTCCATAACTAGTTGCTGCTAAGGTAAAATGAATTCGTGTTAACTCTATTAAAAGTTAGTTTGTACTAGTAATAGAATAGGCCGTAATTTTGTAGAGGCTCTAATTAGACGAAGCTAACCTAGTACCCGACAGCTGCCAACGGTACAAAGTCAATTTCTAGTAACGAAACATTACATCTTAGACTTTGGGGAGTTATCCCTAAGCGCGTCTGGAACGTTCCTTAATGTGGATTGTTGTAGTCCATAACACAAAAATTATAAACAATAAATCATTTTCCTATTTTGAATTTTATTTTCAAATTTTCAATACTGCAAGCGTTATTCACGAAAATAATTCAATAAATAATAAATTAATTATACAAGAAACCACGCATAATCAGACGTTTTGCAAAGAAAGATTGTCGTAATTTCCTACGAACAGCCTTAGAGAAACGAGTTATATAAAAACCGAAAAATCTCAGAGGGGTTTAATTAAAGTTGATCAAAGTCTGTCCGACTAAGACTAAAGTGAGATTACGTAGATTTTTTTATAAAGGTTAGGGAAATTTGATTAGTCTAGTAATGTTGTAAGAAATATAACTTAATACGAAATAATCTACATAAAGAATAGATGTATAGAAACACTGTATCTGTACATTAAAAATTTCATCTATGATGGTGTTTTTAATAGGTCACAAGGCCAAAATATATGTCTATATATATTTTATTATATGTCTATATATTTTGTATATAAATATGTCGGACTGCCTGTATGTTGCTGTATAATGCAAAGACAAATGCATTATTAATAAAATTTGATATAATAATATCTGATCAACTCGTTTGATATTTAAGATTCTTATTATAGCGGGGAAATTCTTTCTTCCAAGACAATAGACTCAATCTTTTATTCTCTTATTATCCACTCGAACGTCATCGCTGACACAAGCGAGTGGAATATGTATTTCACAATTTTTACTTCTCAATGGCTGAGAACTATTGAGATATAAACAATCTTTGTAGTTTCTATTTCATCGTGTCTGATATTGTATGTGATGATATAGAATCTACAGGAATTGTCTTAATGACTGCAGAGTTAATAGTAAACATAAAATACCAATAAAAAATTAAATTCTAAATAACCATAATTAACGAAATGTGATGACAAATAATACTTAAACGAATACGTAACAATTCTAAAATTTTAATAATAGAACTAACTAAATAGATTTTTTCGATACATACCTGAATAATTTATTTTCTTTATTTTTAATTCGCGAAAAATTGGTTGATGTTAATAGTATAAAAGTCTGATGCGACGGGAATGTTGAATAATGTATGGTACGTCATGGCCACTTTGTTCCAGTAAAGAAAGATTTTTTTTAATTTTAACGTCCCAGGGTGTTCGTCAACATTGATCTATCACCATAGCGTAGTTTAATTTATATTAGACATATAAATTTAATGACCACTATTATATATAAATTTATTTCTTTTTACGTGTTCAGTTATTAATAAATGAAATCATAATTTATAAATGGATAAATTTTAAAGATCATTGGATATTTGTATAATTAGAGACTAAAATTGACGACTTTAAAAAGTTAAAGGATAATATTTTTCACAAAAAAATTCTTAAAATGAACAAAAGCGTATCATTGATATCTTATCAATCATATGTACATATGAATCTGGCTCCAAAACTTTCTCAAAAGTAAATTTGACTGATTTATAACACTTTAATAATTGAACAAAAATTCTGTTGTAGATACCAGACTAATAAGACCAGTAAGACATAACTATATACGAGTACATGTAATTACATATTTATAACCTAAATTTCGGTCACTTATTAACATTTAACCACAACTTCTAGTTACTTGCATCGTCACATATTAAACTATATAAATGTTTTAACTATATAAAATTAATGATCAACGAATACTCTAACTAAAATATTTATTATATCTTTTAATAAAGTCCTTTGGCACTTCACCACATTTTTGAAAAATTATACAACATAATTTCCTTAATTAAACTTTTACTTATGAAGCGACTTAAAACCTAAGAAATCTGAGAGAGCTTTAATTAAATTTGATCAAGGATTCGTCATGCTATTAAAATTTCAAGTCCAAGTCAAAGTGGAAAAGTTTTACCACATACAATACTGCTATTAAAAAATGGTACATCTTTAAAAAGTGATTATGTATAATAATATTTAAATTAAAAAAAGGAAAAAATAAATATCTATGTTCTTTGTTTTATAGAAACAAAAAAAAATCAAATGATAATTTCGAACTATAACATTTATTAATAAGCTCAGAAATATGTTATATGAAACATTGCATATTTTTCCAAGAATAAATTGTTTTTATAGTGTCTGTCGCTTTTGTTGTGTTCTTGTATTTTGTGGTTAGGTGATTCTTTTCCAATCCAACCGACCCTTTTTTATTTAATTCGCATGAAACATACATTAGATATACTTGGCCCAATTCTGCTTTGACTCACTTTCTTTCATAAAATTTGATTAAATTTCTTTTAAATTTAGCTACCTTCTAATAATTTTTTTTTCATTAATTTTTGTGCAAAATATATAAATGTGTATATGGTATAAACTTGTGAAACAAATTTTCCATTTCATTGAGGTGAGCGTTTCATTGAATTCGTACCGCCGGCAATTTTTAAATTGCTTCATTTTGCCGTTTGACATTTTTGTGCTCTGTTGATCAAAACGTATTTTTGTCGTACAATTTAACATCATTAATTTTTGATATGCATAAAAGAAACAACTTTAATAGTTAAATATTCACATAATCCTTAATTTTGAATATTACTTAACGAACTTCTTGAGGATTTCATCATCTTTTCATCGCGAGTGACTAATGAGTTCACATAATTTTTTTAATTACTTATGCTTACACAAAACCTTAAGTGTATAATAATAATAACGTTTTATTTTTTATTTTCATTTATATTAACCCCTTTAAGAGCACAGTCTAGTTTGGTATGGTATGTGACTTTATTGTATATTAAATTAAGTTTGTAAGCGCGTAATTATGTATGGTTATAAAACTGCTGCTATAATGTTGAATCTTATAAAGCCTTTGTCGATGATGACAATGAATGACAATGTCTGATTAAAGTTATGCCGCATAATAACTGCGGAGTATATATTCCAAAAACAAATCTTATTTTCTCGAGGTCGCTATACGTAACTGGGTTAAGTAAAAAATTATGTTCTATATTTTATGTAATCCATAATACATATATAATAAATAATTTACTTTAACGGCTACGTGCATCAATCAAGTCTATCAAAATAAATATTTTATGAATACAAAAGTATGTACATTAAAAAATAAAACGCGACAATTCAAATTACACAACGCTACTGTCACGTATCGGTTCTATTTACAGCCACTTCATGCAAGTTTACGCTAACCAATTCACAATTAAATCGCTTTCCACTTATTTACATTCTATAGATATACAAAGTGTAGGTACAAAATTGTTTATTTTACAGAAATAAAACATCATTTCAATAAAATATCTTTCATTTATCACCACATAATTATACAATTTACTAATCAAATGAATGTTCTAAAACGATTCCATAACATTTTAAAACGAGTTTTTCATCGCTTACGTACGTAAACTAGGTAATAACATTTTTGACTGTCTCACTGCCTCAGTAAGTTACTGCTTGCCTTGTAATACGTAAGGTAGCGAGTTCAATTACGGGGCCACATGAGTAGTGCAGTCTGAATGGTGGTATAGTTTTTTTGAACCCGCCTGGATAACAGATACCGTGAAAGTCAACATGCAGCAATAAGATAGCTGCGTTGAGACAGTCATACACGTGGTAGCCAGAATTATTTTTACCGACAATATTTCATTATTTATAAATTTACTCATTGTCACTTAAAATCTGGTGAAATTGAAATTAAGAATCCAAGCCGATTGTCGTTAAAATAATAATAATAAAAATGGAAAACGCATAGTGTATGGACTTTTATATATTTATATTAAACAAAGCAAATATAAACTTTTCAAATTTGCTGTGTCAAAGATTGTTTCCATTAGGCCGGCCACGTTGGAATTGCTTTGTCTCTCGGTTGCCGGCTCTATCGGTCTACAATCTCGTCCGCTACCGGACATTCGGGACAAAAGTAAAATGTGCGTAGCATCATTTCTTTTTTTCCTAGATAGTGTAACTTCTGAAAGATATAATCGTTTTATAAGGGACAATGTCATTAATGAAATTGATTCTTTCCAATATCTCGACCATGAAATAGATTTTCGAAAAGTTTTCTATGAGCTGTTGGAAAAAAAACAATTTATTTTTTTATTCATGTATTTGTTAGCGGTTTATACAAGCCATGAATGGTATAACGAAACTGTAGTGTTTTATTTTTAAAAAAATATTTGAATAGTTAACATTTTTCTTAAATCGTTATATATTTGTGCTTAATCATATTCTCACTAAGAGCCAAGTGTCATTATGGCTATTACTGGCAATCAAATTTACTTTTCGAGGTACCCACGTTAAAAATACTAAAACAATCATAATTTTTTGTAACAAGATTTAAAAATTTATACAAAACATTTTACTAAGGGCGCTGTTGATATCTTTCTAATTCCGTAAAAAAGGTTTTTTGTTTCAATTATTTATATTTTGCTGTTATTGTTTTTTGTACTGTCATTTATGGTTACGATATATCTTTACGAGATATAATTATTCTCTATTTTATTTAGAGCTATTAAAGAGCGAAAAAAACTAAACAAAATTTATCTGTTACATCATTAATTTTTTTAACCTTAAATATGTCATGTTACAAAGTTATTGCCTTATTCAATGTTTAATAACCGAACAACTGAAACAGCTTAACGTTATTAAGAGATCGACATCAAATCACATTGCAATGTATAACCTTGTATACGTGTTTTTTTTTTGAGACTTTTAAAATTTAATAGTACAACTTAACTGTTAGTTTCTAAAAGAACGTTAATTGCCCTCTAAATTGTATATGCTACTTTAAGCGCTAAACCTTCCGTTTGGAATTTGTTCATTTTATAAAACAGTATATACGGGCTAATTAAGCTTCAGCTTTTAAATTTATTTAATTCGAAGGAAGCCTTAGAAAAATTTTATCAAAGAGTCGCAACAAATTCAAAGTCTAAATCGAGAACAAACCAAAACTTCAACATTAAATATAGAAATATTTATAAACATGGATATCGATTTGAAAACAAGAAGGATTTGTCTTAATATCGTGTTACTTTTAATTTGATGATAATTTAAAAAATAAATTACATTTTACTTTTTTACTGTACTTATTATCTACACTTTAATTAACCGTAGGAGGTGTACTCTGTCCCATGTTTCCGATAGCAATAGCTTTAAAATATATTAGCTAATTTTAGTTTCAGATTTTATTTATATACAATCTACTCTTAATAATAGAATACAAATATTATATTAGGACTGTGATATAAGTAATGTATCACTAGATCTTAATAGTATAATATTATAGACAAACATATCTATTTCCAGAAAAAGCACTTACGTAATACTAAAGATATTATAGTAGAGTATATTATTGTTTATATTAATATATATATACGGTACCTACAGCTTCTACGTTTAGTTTTTGTTAAATAACACCTTTATAAAAACGATGGAAGAATACAAAGAATTTATTCACCTCAACATAGATAAAAGTAATAACAAATAAGTCCCCTCTGCAGTGTCGTCACCTTAACGTGGTGGAGGGGGCTTGCGCGCCGCAATGAACCATAAGGCTTTGCCGGTTAGGGTCTCCCTCCCATACCGGAAAGGCTTACGAGGAGCGGCCAGACTAAGAGCGACACGAGGTGGAAAGCTACACTGCGTCTATCCCGCATCTGGCGGCAGGTGGTCCGGTGTCTGAACCGCAGCGGGCGGCCGGTTTGAGGAGATCCCCGGGATGGTATGTGCGCAGCGCACCTGGGGGACTCGTCTGCACGTCTTCTCTTCCCACCTGTGTCGGAGGGAGGTCGACCAGCGGGTATGCGACTATAAACTTTGTTAAAAATTGAAATGGATGTGAAATATGTAAAGAAATTACCCATTATAAACCATTTTTTTTTTTTAAGTGTACAATTTATTTTGAGCTCAATGTTATTTTTGTTTATGGGAGCAGTATTTGATATTTGAGTTTACGTCAGTCAGCTTTATACCTGCTATTTGATACAGGTATTTGCCGCCTTCGATCATTGGCTCGTATTAGGTTCTATTTATTGA
>DWQX01003791.1:0-16647 GCA_018245475.1 Pharmacophagus antenor
CCCCCCCCCCCCCCCCCCCCCCCCCCCCCCCCCCCCCCCCCCGCCGCGAAGGGAAGAGGCAAGGCGTGCGCATACTCACAAAGGTTGTCCAAAGCCCACTTGGCGCAGAAGCCGATCTGACGCCACAGGTAGTCTTCGCTGTCGGCGTGCTTCTCCAGCTCGAGCAGCGGGTTCGGCTCGTACAGCGGGTCCGGCTCGAGGCTCGCCTCTTCCAGGCGCCGCTTTATCGCTACTTGGTTCTCGGACGTGTGCGCGAACTTCTCCAGAGCGATGAGTGCGTAAAGCATAGTCCACGGCTCGCGACCGAGGACCTGATGCGGAACCGGTATAAACACCGTCATACTGTGATCCATATTTGAAGCTAACATGCACACGACACGTGAAAATTTCAAACTTGAGCCTAAACTTTTAACACGGCGAAAAATCAGTCCCGAGCGCGCACTTTCGGGGTCACTTGCTTATGGCGCGCGCAGGTTGCGTCCCGGCCGGGACCCGGGGAGTACTTAGCTCATTTTTATTGCCATTTCCGCGTAACGTACTTTTGCGTTCATATATTCATTAATGAATTTATTTATTAATCTTCGTGGATAAAGAGCTTAGAAAAAAGAACAGGCGAGCGGTGTGTGACACTCACAACGAAGGTTAGCAGATAGTCCAACGTCTGCGGCGTGCAGATTGCGACGCTGTTCGGGCCGGCGTGCTTCTCCGCGAGGCAGCCGAGCACCACGCAGATGTTCCGCTCCCTGTACACGTCGACGTCCGCGGAGGCCGCGCGCTCCGCGCACAGCTGCAGCAGCTTCGTCACCTGCACGCCGCGCGCCCGTCAAGTGACATTACATTACATTACACAACATTGCCTATTTTCGCGGCGCGTCCAACCCTCCTCAATGACGGGGGGGATTGGAGCGTGAACCGAGAGCACAACAAGTGGCTCTCTTGATCAAATACACTCGGCCCAAGGTGGACATACGTTTCAAGTCCACCTCGAAACTTTCATGCATAGCTGCGGTCCGCGGCAGAAGCTGCCTACTTCAGACGTGTTTAGCGGTGAACCGTTCCGCCCGACGACGACTCGGTAAAAGGTCTCTGGCACTATCCGCGGAAACCTTTTCGGTTGCGTCATCGCTACTAGCCCGCCGCGTTCGACCCGTTGGGACCGCAGCGGCACGGTATCTCTTTTCCTCCGAATGTAACGTATTGTTCAATTTCATTCGGGTTATTATCGGGTGCGGCGGCATCGCAAGCTTCGACGATATCTGATCACTCGTATGCTGTAAAGGGTCTTTCATAGTAGCTGCCAATTGAGAATAAAACGCTTGGTGTCTATGGGTCGCTGTATTGCCACTTCGAGTCGGGGGACCAGTCCATCGCCGCGACAAACCAAGTCTCATCTTGTCGTTCGGCATTGTTGTTGAATAAAGATAGATTCGATTCAGTGTTTGAATAATATTAACCTATTATTAATTTTTTTTTTCGTTTGCAATATTCGAAACGCCCCCAGGAGGCGCCGCGCGCCCCCGCGCACCCCCGCTAGAAAGCCCTGTAAATATTTATTTAATTTTGTCGATTTGAAGGCTTTCAATCGAACCCTAACGCCGTTTACCCATATAGCTTACCTTCACAACGGTGTCCTTCGCGGGCAAGGGGCAATCGTCCAGCAAGATAGTAATAGTCGCGGGCCCGAATGCGTGTTCCAACGGTATCACGTTGATCATGGACGAGATGACCTGCATCCACCCCTCCTCTTCGTCCGCGATCATGTGGAGCCTGATTAGCGCCGTCGGCGAGATTTCTTCACTGAGGGGGCACAATGCGCATCATCTTGAACGAGGTCCTGCTTACTTAACGCCTGCGTACGTGACCAGGCGGCGCGACTTGAGACGCGATTTGTTTACGCAGGGCCCCACGACGGGGCGGGGGCAGGGGCCAGGAGATAGCAGACGGCCCGATGGGCCGGAGGTGACGATGACGCACCGTTCAATGTTAAAAATAGCCCGCAGCGCGAGCTCAGCACCGACTTATGATATGAATAAATCGATTGATAACAAAAATTAATTGGGAAGATACTTTAAGGATCGGTCTCCGACGGACGAGCCACGTAAGAATTAACAGGACTGAACTAGTTCGGCGCCGACCGACCCACCGGCGCCTGTTCGTATGCACGCCTTCGATTATTGATCGTGTCCCGCCACGGAGCTTCTGGTACATAACTGCGACATGGCCGCTGTGCCTCGCTGCGCAGCAGAAACGACGGGCGCCGGTTTAATTTTCATTGACCGGCCACCAAAACGAGCCTCCCGATTTAACTAGTAACTAGTGAGCAGTAACTTTACCGCATCACGGTCGCGTATTATAAATGACTCATTAAAATTTTTAATACTTTTTCATCGAAAGTATACACGTCCGCATAAAATTTCAACCTTAAGGGGAGGATATATATAATTTTGCACGTGTTCATAATTTTGTATATGTGCAAAAGAAGTACAAATTTATGTATTATTTATTGACTATGAGTTAATCGCGCGATGTTAGATGACATCGAGATTCTGCCCATCGTGTGCATGTCTACCCGAAATTCGGGCTGATCTCTAACCAGGCGGGTTTACAAAACCCCCGCCATCGTCAAAACTCTAGTACTTATGTGTCTCTGAATTCAAACCTACTTCTTGCATGGCAAATGGTTAACTTCTGCACCACAGAGACAGTCAAATAAACTGTCTTAAAATTATTAAAGATAAATTAATTTTATCGACTTTTACGTTTCTGTCCAGTGTTGTTAATTCAACAGGTTGTTTTTATGAATGGCTCATAAATTAATTTCCGATTTGCGATGATTTAAAAAAAATTTGCAATTTGAAAAATTCCTTCAAGAAGTAACCCTTTGCTGATCCTTGCACCTACCATCAGTACCGAACTTGTAATGGGATCGGTATGAATGGGACACTAGTATTTACGTTAGTCCACGATCGAGGCTGATGTTGGGACCCACACATTTCCATACACCTCTACGGCTCTGAAGCAGATGGTATTGCCACACGAGCAACTTAACTGTTGATGTGCCGTGTTCATGTCAGTGATAAGCTATTGCATTGGACACAAAACTTCAATCAGAAGCCTACATCCGAACCACTGGACCAACCTACTCCGATAGTGTTCGTGCACAGCGAGAGCTTTGCGTTATGTCGCACAATCAAAAACGAAGCATGTAAATGTGCAAAATGACCATTACAGACGCAGGCGCAGCAATTACTGAACATTAAATATTCGCTTTATAAAACAATACACAAATTGTAAGAAATACATAATTTAATTCAAATTTTTATTCACTGGCTACTTGCTTATTCGCCGCAGAAGCAGTTCTATTCTGCAGAAAATATTTTCAAGAAAGACTCCTGTAAGAACACTGTTTTGCAGAACGAACATATATGGCACATATAAATCTAACAAACATAAGCAATATTCAAAAGAAATGTACATTGCAGTGCGATCCATACGTCCACTATCCTTTTTGCTGAAATTAATAGAACATAATAATACTTACTGATCAATAAAAGTTGATATTATGGTGAGAATATCCTTTACGAGTTGGTTCACCACAGCCGGCTCAATATTCTGATGGTTTGGATAACCAATCTCTATGGTCTGTGGCCAGCTTGATGAGGTGGAGGGCACGTGCAGGTCTAGCTCTAAACGCATGATCTTGCAGATGCAGTTCCCCATGACCTAAAAACAAAAGTTTAATGTTAAACCATGTCACAAAGAAAACTGTAGCAGCAGCTGCAGCTAGACAAAAAAGGAAGTATTCTTCTATATAGCATTCGGTACTGTACTGAAGATATAATGCATTTAAAATTCAAAACAATTTACAGCTAAAAAGATTACTCCCTTTAAATGTAATATGCATTATCTCTTCATCAGCGAGAACTAGGATACGTGGCGACCTTTCATCGCATTGGGATAGGAGGTACCTACATTTCGTAAAAAAAAAAAAAAAAATCTTTAATTTTAAAGAAGTGATGTTTAAGATTTGGTGTTAGAGAGATTATTTAAGCAGAGCAATATAAATTCTCAAGTAAATGTGGAACTATAACTATAAAGTGAACACGCATTTGAACATGCGCAGACCTCGTCCTCAGGTAACTTACAGGAATCGGGTATTGATTTTTAGTCAATAAGTGCTCTGCCCACGCACAATACTGCGCAATACGAGGACTATGAAATACGGGATATAATATTTATTATCCCAGTTCAAAAACGACACTGAATGTTAAAATATTGTTAAAATATATAAACTACCGATTTGATTTCACTGAGCAACATTTGACAGCATCTGGTTTAATATATTCATGGCAAAAAAACTTCTTATGGTCTTAACCATTCCGTTTCTTTTTCGTAGGAATAGAGCCACGTGGTACTGATTTTAGTAAAACATTTCTTGAAAATAATTGTTGTATAATATACACAAAACAGAAATTACCTTATTTCTTTATGTTCAGCTCCAGATGCTAAAAAGCACCAACGCCCATCACCGTCTTTGAACTGAAACAGAAAACGGACTTTAGTACTTTTGCAGTTCCGCTTTTGGGTGTGGCACGTAACAAAATGGCCGAGGTCGACGTTTCTAGAAAAATCTATGGCATCATTTTTTTAACCGTTCTGGAGACATACCTTTTAAGCCTGACTTACAGATAATTAAACACTACTTTAAATATTTCCTATTGTAATTACAAAGAATAAATAGTGATAAATAATCAAATCTAGCACAGTCTAAAATATTCAATAATGTTATTAAATTTATACTTCATTCCTGTAATTGGTCATGGAGAATTTAATCTCATACATTTTTACAATTGATCTTCGTAACGAATATATTAGTTGTTAATAAAATTTAAGAAAACTTAGAACTTGATATTGTTTTGTATGTAACTTTAAAATTAAAAATTAGAGGTAATAAATAAAAAAAAATCCGTTTTTAGATACCATATCGGCAATTCCACAATTAGGCGACTACTTCCGGATAAACAAAGTTATATATAATACCATTTGTATTACATATGTTATCAATTTTAATCAAAAATTGTTTAATATTAAACTCTGGTTTAACGTGCCTATGTCTAAAAAGAATTCACAAGAAACAGGTATGAGATTTGTTTTATTTTTGTGATCGTACTCATAATTGTAGAATAACCATATAGCACGGTGTAAAAAGACCTGATAATTTTCAAATGTTATCAACTTGTAAATAATTAAAATAAATATATGTATTTTTTTACATACAATGATATTTACTAAACTTTTAAGTTCGTGATGTATTTAATGAATTACATTTTTTGATACTTTTTTGTAAATATGAAGACTTTATAAATATATACTACAATCCCTGATAAAATTATTATAAATTTTATTTCAACAACCTCTAAATAATTATTAAGTAATTATCAACTTGCCTTCGAACTTGGTATAATTGTTATGATAACACCGATGTAATGACACAAACACCGGCGGAGATTTTACAAAGGTTAGGGTATTTATTCTACGTCTGTAGTCAATGGTCATTTTACGTTATATAGCTATGTATAGAGATTTTATTAGAAATAATTTTTGGTTTCAGAAAAGAAGACAATTTTTAGAAATGGCCACGGCTACGCTAAATAACAATGATAGTCTTTCCCGTAAGTCTGTTTAATGTTATCCCAAGCGTATTTAAACAGTCTAACGCGAAAGATTGTTATTGTTAATGTGATGCTACAAGTATAAGGATTGAAGAAAATACAACAGTTAATAGTTTTATAATAATTGTATGTTGGTGTTCATGTATCCGTAATGAAAATAAAATTTATTTTGTGCGATTGTCAAATTACATATTTTGTTTTTATTTTCATTCAGCGCATCTAGCTATATCTACGCAATGTTCTTTGAACTTAATTCTTTATTTATATTTTCTATTACGATTATTCAACTATCACCCTTCGTAAATTTATTGTTTTACGACTACATTTAGAACACCGCTAATAGATGTTGAACATTTTCTATTTCAGAATTACACATTCATTGGCGGCACTCTACATTTAGACCTATATAAAAATTTAATGAATACACTCATTACCAGTTATTCCTGTATTACTTCAGCTGTCAGTTTATGCATGCTCAGCGTTAGGGAGCAACATTTTGATTACTGAGGCAGTTTCACTTGCTGTGTACATTTTTTTTTCTTTTCACTGAAATGTCGATTTGGCATAGTCGTTTTAGAAAATTGCCCGTTTGTATATTCTGCATAAGGTATTTTTTAAGTAGTCTATCAGTTCATTCAGCCCACTAGTGTTCTTATTTCTTGGCTCCCCGTTTTTATTAAAGAGGGTGAAAATATGCACCATAATTTAAAAAGCTCTTGAGTCACCGAATAACTTATAATTCTAATAACAACTTCATAACTTGACAATACAGAAAGTTCCACTTGAAACAGTACTAAATGTTTGTAATCTAAATTTTCTGAGTTCCTAACTACAACAGCATTATCCTAGAATGGATACCGCTCTGACTTTTCCCTATATTGTTCCACCATCTATTATAATACATCCAATATATTACTTGTGAGTCTCTAAATTAAAATTTTCACATGTGTAGAAAATTAAAAATGGGAAATGAAAAAAATCAAATTTTATTAGTAAGTTTGTATTTATTTTAACATTATCCATAAGATTTATCACACAGACTACTTCTGGAAAGTAATGTACATTAAATGTACTGTTTTGGTTGATTTGAAATGTGTCAATACTATAAAATGTTAACTTTGATAGGTTTTTTATTAATTATTTGTTGAGATGACATTATTTATAACCGTGTTAGCCCGAATTGGATAATTGTATTAAAATTTTCGTAGCACAATTCCATTTGTTGTTTCCCCATCGTCTTTCGAATCCCCTAAATAAATTTTCACCAACAGCGAAACCCTACGCTTACGTCGTACATCTGCATTCTAAATAAAAGTTAAATGACTTGTCTGATCGGGGGAAATATCAACTATTGTGTGTTCAACAAAATTGGTACATGATGCAAAGACTTATGACGTGTATTGTTTATTATTAACGCCTGCACCTCTTCCTAAGGAAGACCATTGCAACGAAAAAGTTTTGCCACATTAGTAACAGAACACTTAATGTTTTTAGAAAATCAGAATTTCTATTATCTTGGATTATATATTATAACAAAGTCAAGTCTAGAATGTCTTATATTATCTTAATGATACTGATGCTTAATTAATGTAAAATGCATTAATTATTATAAAATCACAAAAGTGCATAACCTATTCGTCAATCATGTTGAAACAGAAGTCGGTGAATGTAGAGAACCTCAATATGATGACTTGTGTATGATATACACATACATATTGCTATGAAATGTGAAAATTCACCTGTCCAGAAATTTTACTCTGTTTAGTGACTATGTGCGTATATTTTACTGTAGCCAGTATTATGCCCATGAAATTTTTCACTAAAATCCATAACACGAACAATAACTTGTAAGGAATGAAATTTTAGGGCACAGCATGGATCTTAAGACCTACCGGTTAAACTAGAAATGAAATTTTCTTTGTGGATAGAGTATAACTTACATATTGCTTAGTAACAATGGTGAAAAAGCTTTTCTGATGAACTGTCTAGTCACTATATTTCAGTAACATTGTTCATGGAAAATCAGAAAGTTGTTAATCCAAAATGTTTCCCTTCCAATATTGCTTGTATCATGATCATATACAGGTGTCGAGGAAAATAATAATGCAACTTAAAATTTGCACTTTTATTCACAAACAAACTTATCTGATATTTTTATAATTTAATTACATTTGTCTTCATTTATTTATCTGTCATCATTCTACCAATTTGTCACAGTACTTTGGGATATGTCAACAACTAGATATTAATCACCTGATGATGTATTGGGAGCTGAGACATATAGGTGCTCCTAGTCTGTCTGCAGACTACTATATTAAATGAATACTGCTTTTATTTTTCTAATATCAAAACAATAAATGAACCTAAGAATGGAGATACTGCATGAAAAAATAAAAAAAAACCATACATCAACTGTGTAACAAAACATTCTATTGTTACGGACCACATCTGCCAGTCCCATGGCTAGGTGGCTATTTTCCGTTACAATAAAATACACTTAGTAAACAAAAAAGTTTAAGCAACACATACAAATATCAATTTTACAATGTGTTTTCGCATCAAATCCTTAGTATTTTCTGATTTATATTAATTTTTAATACTTTTCCATTTACATTCTATTACGTAGAACAAAGTAAAGTGCTGAAAACAACTAAACTGAAATTAAACGATTGTACAAAAATTGCATAAATGTATACTAAGTGTGGCCTCCTCTGTTGTTGAGAACTTGCTGGCACCGATTGTTCATAGAATCGAGGAGACTTAGTGTTATCCTGCGGCAAATGGTCCCGATGAAATTTTAGTAAATCCATCAGTTGTTGGGTTGTTGTCACTCCATCCAAGTCCTTTAAAACATTTCTCCGGAGCATGTCCCTTGCATGCTCGATGAGGTCGAGGTCTGGCGATCGTGCGGGCCCAGGCAATACCAGCATGTTTTCCCTTGCTAAATACTCTCATGTGTGCAAAGCTGTATGTGCAAGTGTTTGTGCGAATGGATGGACATAAGGCCTTAGAACATCCTCTAGGGAGTTTACAGCGTTCATGTTACCATTTACAAGTACAAACTCAGTTCATCTGTTCTTCATAATACCCGCCCGTACCATAACTGTCGAGTCCTTGTATGGATGCACTTCCTGAACGCACCTCAGTCTTTCAGTATTTCCTGGACGAGGGTACACTCTCACCCTTCTAGTATCAGTATCAAGCTAGAACCCAAATGGAGACTCATCGCAAAATAAAATTTTATCCCCTTCTCCCCGGGTCCATATAATGTTCCCTACACCATTCATTTCGACGAGCGCGATATCCGTGACGTATCGGTGGGCACCGAATTGGCCGTCGTGCTCGTAGTCTACACTTGAACTTGAATTTCGTCGGAATCCATGAACGGTCAGACCGTGGCGCCTTCAAAACATGACGGCTCTGCGTAGATCACAGTCGACCCTCAGTTAAGAGCTCCTAATGGGCATTTGTCCCAGGTGATGATTTTGGATGTCCCAAAACCATTGCGGAGTGTTTCGAAATGTTACATGTCGGTCGGTTAGTAGTTTCTTTTTTTATAGTCGGACTAGGCGATCGAACGATTGGTCCACGTGACTACCACGTCGCTACCAATTAATCACCGATTCGGTTTTATCTTTCGCAGCATGGACCAGTGTGCAGTCCCACTCGTACAAGGGTGATACGGATGGCTGGAACAGCCTGCTAAGTGATCAAAATGTTCAGAGTTCCCGAGGGATGACAAATTACTCTTTTGAAGGAGCTGGAGGCAGAGTTATAATCCTTTTCAAGTACTCCGGGATTTACATCCTGGGGTACTGGCTCAGGCAATTTAAACCTCCGGTTGCCTCTATTCCAGAACAAGCAACTTCTAATACTATGTTGGCTTCGCACAATGCAGCAGTGGCCAAAATTAAAGACTCGAGGAATGTCTTTCCTAGTTCCGCTGAGGACATTTTGTAAAAATAAGCCTATCTTGTGTTACAGCTTCAACAGGGGTACATTTACATAAAATGATTGGTCCAATTCATGTCCATCGTATGCACGTTCAGGTTCCTGGGGCTGGCAATCCTAACCTGTGTAACAAACTGCTGCATATGTAGAAACATATATCTTGATCACGAGCAATGTCTCGATACGTATCTCCTCCTTCACCAATTCGACGTAAAATGCCTTGACATGTTGTCCTTGTTGCATAGGTGACGTGGGTTCCGTGAGAAGCACGCCAGGATGATAGCAAATAAAGTGTGTGTCTGACCTGGAAATGCATTAGTGAATGTTTCAGTCATTGTATGGTATATCATATCCCAATGAATATAGTTTTCAACTAATTGAAATTAGATACAGCGACACATATTTGTTGACTGTTGTCCAGTCGTAAGAGTAGGACGGTTCACTAATGGGGAACGAGAATATACCCCAAGTTGCCTTATTGGATGCAATTCACATATCAACCACTTAAATTTCATGTGTTGGAAATCTAGATGCTAAACACCCCATATTGCTCCTTGATAATGTAATAAATCTGGGTCTGGATATTTTTTCTTGTAGATTCGTGTGGTCACTGTTTGTCCGAGATGTTGAACCAGCATTCGAACGATTTTGATCTATTTTGGATTACATGTAAATATAATTACCAAATTTAGCCGACCATGACAAGAAACACAGATAAATGTTGTTGCAATATTGCAGTAGCAAACATATATTTATCAGTAGTATGACCGTTCATCAGACGATATCTGTGATAAATCATAGAGCTAATTTTCTTGGTAGTTTCCACACCTGAAATGAAAACAGTGAAGTTGGTATGTTTTAAGTAAAATTTACGTACGTATACCAGGCAGGGGTGGACTTGTGTTATCACTGAATCCCTAAGAGCAACTTTGAGCATATTTTAAATTATTTAAGGTCAGTATCATAATATCTTCCTAACCAAGAGCTCTTAATCCCTTGATTAACTATTACAACTTTTAGGAAAGTTGGGAGTGGTTCTGTTTGTCATTGTCACTTATCATGGGGTGAAATCGAGGCCCATAATTCATAAAAAATATCTTAAATTTATGTTTACGTTAATGTTGATGTATAAATAACCTTGATTATTAGATTAAAACCGTGTTCTTTGATATCTGCGAATGAAATCATTTGAAAGAAGCCATTGTATTTTTATGTTTTCGCTAGGATATATACCTTGTTTACCTAACCATTTCAGTTAAAAATAAAAAAAAACGTAACTTTCAAAAGAAAACTTAATTTCTCACATACCAATATATATCAAATCAGTTTTTTTTCTTTTCGCCCATGGCGCAGGCTATGGTCTTTCGGCCATACTGCCTAATTTTTCGAAGAATTTTTCTTTTAATTATATATTACGTTAATTTATGTCTTTTGGAAAACGGTAAAGTAATTAACTAATAAATTTCAAAACCATGTTTTAAGATATGTCAAATCGTTGTCAAGTGGTGTCCATTGTATTATCACTTGTGTCAGTGGTCGAATCCGTGCAAATATCATAGTACATATAAATACCTGAATTATAACGCTAAATTTTATCAAATTACGACTAAATATTACAAGTATTAAATATTAATATATGTATAAATATAAAACTAAATAATTATATGTTCTTTACAGTCTCCAAAATGTATATGTACAAATATAAATAAGATGAGCCATTCATAAGTAGCTCCTCCATGTTCAGCAGGACCTTTTCAGGCTTTTCATAAATTTTGAAAAGTTCACCCGACAAAACACAAGACGCTGAATGTTCAAGGCCGAACACCACGATCATAGCATGGCGAACTAAACATTTTGAGACGATGGAGATGGTAATTTAAACGACAATGACAAAAGCGCATACGATAAATAATTGAATGATTTTTTTTATTTATGAAGTCAACTTTTTTACAGAACTAAGGTACGGAGTTAATTTGAACATCCAAACTATTAAACGAAGCACCCTTGTTTTCATTTTCTATGCAATGATATGAATATCTCCCCCATGCTCACTCACATTTCCATTCTCGATTCAACAGGTATCTCATCTTCATGTATGTCATATTCAGGGATTTGTTCTTCATTTGAATCTTCATGTTCATTTTCAGTTTGGTCAGGTAAATCATTAAATGTTCGAGGCATATTGCAAGTGGGATCAATGTGAACTTCACAATGAGATTCAACTTCGGATATTGGCATATTAAATTCTGGCTCGCATTGTTTCTCATGATCTTCCTCTCTTGCTTCATGCATTTTATGATTGTCGTTGCTTGAAGATAGCTGTATTTCAACAGAAGATTCTTCATATACTTCGGGTTGAGACGTAAGACTTTCTACAGTACAATTCTTCTTTGCCAGTAAAATCCAACTCTACTTGAATGAGGATTAGGCTTCCAGTAACCTGTCGAGTATTTTGCATATTGACAATATACGCAGGAGGTCAGACTTCTCAACTTTCGCTAGTTCAGACTTCAATTCAAACCAGAGGTTCTAGATCTTAGACGTATGGGTGGTCATGTCGTGTTCAGGATTCTTTTCTTCGGAAGTTCCGTCATAGAGGCTGTGAAGCTCGTCCCATACTTCTTGAGCAGTACGAAATCTCATAATTTTCTGTACATTTTCATCATACATATTTGCTGTGAGTACCAGCTGTGCTGCACAGTCGGTTTCATGATACTTCTTAGAGCTTTTTGATAAGCAGCACTTGCTTCCTCTGACGCAGCATCATTGTGAGATAGCACTGGCTTCTTTAAGGTACCATTTGTTCTCCGTTCCAAATCATTTGCCGAACCTCGAAGCAGTAGAGGGTTACCTTTTGTTTCCACGTTGGCCAGTTTGCAGCACATTCCAACTTTCCAATACTAATTTCAACTTTGTTCGTGGTAAAACCCCATTCTGCTGTGAAAAGTTGTAGGACATCACATTTAGAACAGACATTATCAACAGAACTATGACACTTGACACAATGTAGATAAAAAATTTTTTTCAACCAGTGTCTACGACAATATGTAATATAAAACCATAAAAATAATCTGGTCACGTATTTACTTATATATTGATTGAGCAGGGCTGTGTACAGGGCGGTGCTTACAATTAAAAAATATATATTTTTGAAACGTTACGCTTCTGTAATCAGACCTTCGAACAAAGGGCGCGATACAGAATATTTAGAATTTCTTTTTACTCGTCACATTTTTATTAATTAACAGTTTTTTAATTTTAAATCAAGACAATTATCGGCTATAAGAAAATCAATATATATTTCTTTCACCAGAAGAATGAACAATTTTTACCCGTTGAATGTTATTGTTACAGTGAAATGAAAGCAACTTTTTTATCGTTAATAAGTTGTCAATTTTGAAAACTTAATGACATTATTGAAAATTTTACCGGTATTTTGGATTCTTTTATAATTTTTTGTTTTGTTTTAATATTATTGATATATATATACCCTGGATATGGTTAGGTTTTGCTTTGTAATTCACATTGACATATTATTGTTTAGCAAAGGTGCCACAGTACACGATATGTTTTCGGCTTTGACCAGTTTAGTATGTAATTTGTAGCTACCTGTGATAATATAACTTGAATCGTACTTTGTGTTCAGTATAAGTAATGGTCATGTGTAACACTTGACTAGTTAGGTTAGCATAATAATAGTGCTGGTCCATATTGACAAGAACAACAAGAACGTTTCTGAGGCTAGCCGTTTGTCCAACATGGTTTTTAATCTAAATTAAATTTTAATTTTAATAAATAATGGAATTAATTATTTTACATCAGTCATGAGATAGCAATTCACACTTTATTTTAAAACTAATAAAAAATAGATGAGTAATTTTTATGCTCCGAGTGAACAAAGCTTTTACCGAAATAGTACACTTGTACAACTTATGATATACATTTTTCATTTATTTTTAAAACAGATACTAGTCCTCCAATGTTTTTTTTGTATTATATCTGATGCTGTGTTGTCTCAACGTTACGCTAAGTTTTAAATAAGCATTAGTATAAAATTAATACAATATTAACAAATTGTTATTCCTTGTAATTATTAATATTCTATGTATTAAGATTATCACAGTTTTGTATATTATTAATGTAAATGACAATTTACAAAATAAAACAATGTATTTTAAACTGTTTTATTTTTTCATTACTTTCATATAATACATGTAAACAAACAATAATTGTATAATTTATCCTTTTTTAAAACTGCATTTGTTTCAATTGTTCAGATAGTAATTATGTAATTGAAATCTGTCAGTCTGGTTAATTGCATGGTGTGCTGAAGTAACCATCTCATTTTTTGGCAACCGAGATCTGTACAAACGATGGAATCGGATACTGATGAAGAGATTGTGGTTTGTGCGGCTGATGTGCATAATAAATATACACATGAATAAAAAAAAAACAGAACTAACGCCGACCAAGAACTATCCAAAAGGTATTTTTATACTATGCGGTGCCATCTGTTAATTTATTATGAACTAACATTGCATTTAACGGGTAGTCTTCTTCAGTGATAGCATGACTACTTACTCCTGCAATCACTGAACAGATCAACATTGACCAATTGAATGTTATAACAATATACCTTTCCTAAAATTATTGAGATATTGTATCCAGTGCAAACTTGAGGACAAACAAATAATAAAATAATTATTGCTTATTCTTTGTAGTGTTCATTGGAGTTTTGGATATATTTTTAAGTGAAAAAATCTTTTTACAGGGCCCAGCGCACTAAATAGAGCAGTCAACTTGTTTGTGTTCATTAACTACAGTTAGATGGCACTTCACAATTGATTAATATACATTCAATACATATTCATCAATTTACCCTTTTTTTTCCTGGCAAGACCCCGTAACCTAACATATTTAAGCCAAGTTACCGATGTCATTCATTGCTCCATCGATTCGTATTGCTTTTACTCCTTAGGTATGTCATTTTTTGTTGATTAATACCAATTGGAGTCTGTTTTGTTCGACATGGGGGATACCATTCAACTTGGCTATTTTTTTTTTATATTGTTGTTGTTATATTTGATTCTAACATTTGAACAAAGAAAACAAATAAGATCAATAATTTAGTTTTATCCGTTCAGAACAAAAAACATTTTTTTAATAATTTTAAAGAAATATCTTTTCGATCACAAAATATTCTTCATATTACATCATGTCTATTAGTGACTCTCACTAGCAGCTCCTCCTCTAAGTTGTTTTTTTTTTTTGTATGAGTAGGAATTATTCGCAATCTCATTAGCAGAAGATGAATTTAATTTGCTACTTGAATCGATTTCCGTATTAGATAGATTTTTAGCAAGGAATATTTTATTTGTTTATATCTATAATGACGACTCGTCATAATGACATTTCGGGCACGTCATATTTCGAAATCAAACACTTTTCATCATATTACCATGGCCTGGATGCGAGTCCTTTTGCTGGGGTCTAATCACTACTTACGCGGAGCTGTAAAAGTTGCCATCGCGAATTTGCCAATTTAATTAACCAAAATATGCACCAATTTAATGAAATATTCTGAAACATTTTATGCCAAATTTAATTATACGAAAAGTGCATTGTCCGTAATATACAGGTGCCATTTCTTAGTAACAATTTTTGATACTTTAATTCACTGTCCAATATACAATTATTGACATTTTATTAACACACAAGACACAAGGGCAAAAGTAGTCTCCACCTCGAAGGGTTGAAATAAAATGTTTTATTATTGAAATATCTTCACGGCTCAGTGGTTAGCCATTTTCGTTGTAACGCGGACGTTCTAGGTTTGGTTCTAGGTAGTGGTGTTATAGTATAAATAGTAGGGTTGTGCCCACCCGCCTGACTATCTGTTACGCCCAATGTCAATCTACTGCCGTAACAGCATTGTCTTGTTAACGGTAATCATCACTTACCATCAGGTGAAATCGAAATAAAGCGTTCGCCCACGACCGTTAGAAAAGACTCGCTACCACCATCAATTTCAATCTGCCAGCATACAGTTTTATTATTTTCATTGGAGAGCCTTCTAGGTGAGCATACAATCATCAATGATGGCCGGTAAGAAAATGTATGCATACACTGTTTAACTAACAGCTTACGTTACTTTTATTAAATCGTAGGAAAAAAAAAAAAACAACAGTTATTATCTATCCTCATTTATTGATAAAACGTATATGTTGATTGATTAATACAGTCAAGTTTACAGTTCTACAAAAATCTTATATCCTATGCCGTAATACTGTGAAAGAATGGGTCAATGAAGTAACGACAGAGAGGAATGACAGACAACGACAGGCGGTGACGCGGTGACGCGATGTCCCCGCGTGCAGGATGCTTCGTCTCCGACATCCGCAATGCTCCTTAATGTGCCTATACTATACGAATTTACTTAAAACAGTTACAATTTATTTGATTTACTCACACTACTTCCAAGAACATACAAATTTATTGCCCGCTACCGCTTCTGCCTCAGATTAGCGGGTGGTTATCTTTCATCGTACGATTTGTCGTGGTGTTAAAGTTGCGGTTCAAAATGGTGGCCACGTGATAGTTTCATATTTGTATTTATCGTTCAAAAAGAAAAAACAAATGTGGATTTAATATCAGACATAAAATAAAATTATTATTTTTATTTGTGAAAAGAAGTCGAATTCGTGAAGATTTTCTGTTTAATGTAATGTAATGTACTAGGAAGTTTCTTATTACATAAAAATATTTTTTGGATCGGTAAGACAGGCCTAAAGAGTTACTATGAAGTTTTTT
The DNA here is from genome assembly GCA_018245475.1 of Pharmacophagus antenor. NCBI lineage: Eukaryota > Metazoa > Arthropoda > Insecta > Lepidoptera > Papilionidae > Pharmacophagus > Pharmacophagus antenor. Next base: position 16,434 of record DWQX01003791.1, read on the forward strand.
TTTAAGGATTTTTAAAAAGTTTTTTTGTGAGTAATATGTACTTAGAATTGTAAAGTTTCTTAACATCTAACATATTTTTTAGACATTTAATTCTACCTTAAAAGTTTAGTAAAGTTTTTTTTTATGGAATTTTATGGTTTTTTGTGAGTAATATGTACTTAGAATTGTAAAGTTTCTTAACATCTAACATATTTTTTAGACATTTAATTCTACC
>DWQX01003792.1:0-16647 GCA_018245475.1 Pharmacophagus antenor
CTTCTTGAGAAGGCATAGCTGGCCGGTCTTCCAACATTTCGGGAAGCTGCCCGACGCGAAACACGCGTCGTGCAGCTTCCGCAGTTACCCAGCGAGATGCGGGGCCGCGATGCCCAGCACCCGCGCAGGGATGCCATCAGGATAATATATTTGCCTGTCGTAACCTATATATTTATATATTATAACGGAGATATTCATTATTTAATAGAGAAACTATTAAAAAATTAATGTTATAGACAAATATATACCAAACTTCTCCACCATTGATTCAAACTTAACAAAGGTAATTAACATATACCTGTAGATGAAATAAATATGCACCGACAAGTCGCTGGACTTCAAAGGAAAAAGGTTTTCTTGTTCAATTTTACTATCGGTTATGGGTTAACAGTTGGCCTCGATTTCACTTGATCCTAAGTGACAATGAGGCTGTAGATGGTGAAGTGTGTTCACCCAGAATATATCTGGCTGTCACATGTGCGAATTCCAGAACACAGCAATACTGTTATGGCGGCAATTTGATATTTAGGATGGTACCTAGATTGGCGGGTTCGAAAAACCCTATTAACATCCAGAGTCCACTTCTCTTGCCTTCCTGGAAAGAACCTGGGACTGCGGCATTATAAGACAAGCGCGTAAACTACTGCGCCACGGAGGCAGTCAAATTGTATATTATTAATGTCACTACGCATCTAATGTTACGCTTAATAACGTTTTGGTACTTTACTCTCATGGCTGCAGACTCTGGCTCCGAGAATGGTTCGCGACCTCGATAGAAAGGACTTGAAGGTTCCGTTGATGAGTTTCTGCCACCCCAGGCGAAGCTGTACCAGCAGTATTAGTGTATTGTTTTATTATTTAATAAATAGTCTATTAATACAAAACATGTCTAATAATATTCGCGATATATACCTGAAGTTTCTGTTCAAATCGACACCTGTACATTCACGACCGTACCACGCCCGATTCTTTCTCCATAGTCGTTCGACTTTGTGTGAATAATCATAGCCGTCTGGATTCGCAACAGGCAAGAAATACCTGTAAGTATTATAATAATTTATTTTACTTCAAGAAAATTAAGTAATAATAGTTGTGTATTAACAATAATCTAATATTATTTATGTCGGTAATTAAACAAAATCTGTATCATAATTCATTTGATATCAAGTTGCGATGGATTTTATATGGGTAAGACACGCAAATAGAAAGACGCCTATTCACATCACAGTTGTCAATAAATTATTCTATTCGTTTACTCTATCTACGTCTTATAAATTATGAAGGTGATTATTCAGCATCCGTGGCGCAGTGGTTTACACGCTTGTCTTGTAACCTGGAGGTCCCGAGTTCGATTCCGGGGACACAGGAGTAATGGATTCTGGATGCTGGTAACGTTTTTCAAACCCGTCTGGCTAGCTTCCACCCTCAACGTCAATCTGCGGCTCTAACAGCATTGCTGTGTTCCGGCAATCATACATGTGAGAGCGAGCAGTATTTTGGGTACACGCTGCAGTATTTACAACCTAATAAACACTTAATATCAGGTGATAGTGTGGTAAAGTGTGAGTCCCATAACTGTTTAAAAAATATACGTAATTATACTTTCATTTCGATAGATAAGTTATATGTGTTTTTTAGATAATTTAAAATACTTTCCAGTCTTTGTTGGTGAAACTTTCGGGAAGTGTCTTGAAATTCCGCACCACATAATCAGCAATGAATGTGTTAACGGCGGGGGCTATCCATTCTCTCGCGTGTATACCGGAATCTAACCAAACGGGTGCATTTCCTACATCGCTATTGGAAACCCTCAGCACCTGTTACAGTGATTATTGGTTGACATTACTATCAAGCGTCTTATCAAACACAATTTACTAATAATATCTAATATGCAGTGTTTACGTTACTTATTGTTAGTATTGAGTAACGAAAAAAAAATTATTTGAATTTTAGATAATTGGTCTAAGATTTTATGCTCCGCAAAATAGAGTTTTTCAAATATTATATTTAAAAAAAACCTACTTTAATTAACCTGCCTTCCAGAGTGGTACCGATGGAAAGAACGGTACAGAGTGAAGGGAAAGTATTTTCCAAATCATTCAACCAGTTCTCTATAACGTCTAAAGTATGATAGTCATTCCAATTCATTTCCTCGTAGTATGGTGCTTGGCTTTCGTCTGTTTTTAAATAAATGTTCGATATAATTATTATTATTGTTTAAGTTTATTAACGAACTTTTATTCTAATTATAAACATAATAAACTTACTTAAATTTGGTTCTGATATTTCTACAGAGTAAAAATTGTCTTGAGAGGAGTCCTCCTCGATTAAAGGCTTATCATGGTAGAGATCTAAGTATTCATTACGTAGTATAAGATTTTGAAATGGTTTATTTGGATCTGTTTGTCCACTTAAATCTACATCATCATCATAATCAATATTCAATAGCACTACATCGTTATAATTATTTTTGAACTTCACACCTTTTTGATTTTCCTCCACATAATAATATTCCATTATATTTAATTAATAAAATTTATATAAGTTATTGATCTTCTTTCTTCTAACATCGAAATCAATTCGGATAAATATAATGTATATATATTTTTATTATCTCACTAGTTGTACTATCACATACAACATGTTTTAAAGATTTTTAATTATTGTTTTATTTAATTTTTTTTTAAATATCAGCAAAGTAATTCCACAATCACATGGCTCTTAATCTGTGTGTTTTGTATTATGAACGCCATAATTAACATGTAATACCCATTAATTTGGAGATATCATTGATATTGTGTCAAGTGTTTGACAAGACAGAAGCTCCTGGCAATGACGTTGAGTAACTATTGTGTAACTTTGTTCAGCAGATTATAAAACTTTAGTCGTCACTCGTTCGCTTTTCTGGGCTTGGTATTTTTTTTGTTTAATATTAGAAATCCAATACATGTAACAATTTTCGTGTTCATAGACTCGAAGAATAAAAAATTTCATCGAGATTTTTACTTTATTTTGGGGGACGAAAAAGACGTTTTTAAATAGATAGCACGTAGTACAGTAGCTCGCTGGGATAGTTAGGTACGTTGCGATGTTCCAAGTTGAACCGGAAGCAGTATTTTATGAAAAACAAAGCTAGGGTGTCCGCCACCCAACTCTACCCTACCCGACAGTCTCATTACCTTTAGCGACTAAGTAGCGAACCCTATAACTTAAAAACGATAAATATTTGTTCCATGTTTATTATCTTAATACTGATACCTTCGCATCTCAATCTCGAAATGATTAATATTTTGATAAGCAATCGTTCCATTATTTATTTATTTATATAGTTGTAATGGTAAAATGTCAAATGGATACGAATGACAATTATATACATTAATGTGGCCATTATGTCTATAATTTTAAATGCCTAGTAGTTATAGATTTCGAAAAATGTTCATCAGTATAGCAATTGTTAAAATTATTCGATAGAGGTGGATATTATAATGATAAAAATATCCAGAAGATAAAAAAAAAACTAAAGATATTAAAAGATCATACTGCTCTCATTGCGTTATGGTTTATCGTTTGCCTTATACACGGAGGTCTCCCGTTCGATTCTAGAACCATATGTGTTTTGAAGTTAGTATAGTGGCAGAGTTTTCAAACCCTCTTGACTAGTACTTTTAGGTAGTCATATATATTAGAGCCAAAGAGTTTTGGGTGAGAACGCTAGACTATCTGTCACTTGACATCACGTGAAATGAAGGTATATTGTTAGTCCATTGCGAATGAAAATTTTATATTATTTTTTGTTATGACAGTAAATCAGATATCGTAATTAATAAGACAAGTACGTGAATAATGTATCTTACGCTTATGTGCATATATCTAGAATTGTAAAATATATGAAAGGGTAGTATTAATGAAAAACAGAGGTGATCACTATAAAATAAATCCAAGTAGCGAGTAACAAGCGAGCGTCACAATTAAAAAGATAAACGCCGTAAGACGGAGTCGAGGCGACATTTCGGCGGGTGGGGCGGCGCCGTTTGGGGTCCGCCGTCTGGTTAGCGGGTTGCCTAAGTTACTTGCATTACCATTGTATTGCTTTTTATTATCTTGAACATCATTTTTAATTTTTTTTAATTATTATTTTTAAATTTCATTTAATCATCTACCATAATATTTGTTTTCGTTGTAATTCCATTGTCGAAAAATATAACTTTAGAAATATATTGATAATCAAAACATATTTTATGCATAGATCCATAAGCATGAAATTGTTTCCAGTTTCCATAAACTGCGAATATCAACATTCTTTTAAAAATGTTTCTGCAATGCCATAACATGCATGAAAATAAGTTTTCATGTTAAGTGTATATTATGTAATCGTAGTTATAAAGGTGTGTATTATAAAATAGTATTATTTTATTGTACTTTGCAACTAAAGGGATGCCAAGATAAATTACGTTTTTTTCTGATAAGTTGATTTGATATTTTCCAAATATATTTTCCATACATCAAATTATAACTTTATATATATTACAAGCTTATATAAATATTGTCTTTTACGTGTTTTAGAACGTTAAATATTACATCTGTAACATAAAGTGAAATAATATGATTTTTACAGTTCCATTAAATACATTGAAATATTGTTTCAGTGTGAATTGACTTATTAATAGACACGCTACTATTTACTAAGAATTCAAATCCATTGCAAATTCAGAATAAAGAGCTCAAAAGTAATAATTACAGATTTGGTTAAAAAAATAATTCGTTCGTATTTTGGAGCGACTTGAGAGTGAGAATGAGAAAAAAATAGTAGTAGAATCTGTTTCATTAACAGGGAGTGCATAGCCGAGGAGGGGTGTGGGCCCGTTTACGGAAAATATCTGATTACATCTAATTATCGAGCGGGGCAGCGCGAGCTTAGCGCCTTAGTGCTTTGAGTCGCTCTTCTTGATTACACGCGCATTGCTTGCGCAACCGTCTCGGTGCCACTCGTTAAGAGACTTTTTAGTCTTTTTGGAAGTAGAATGCAAAAATAATTTTTGTGTCAAAATAACTTTTCGATTTAAAATCATTAGTTCGATCGAGAAGAGTTAAATTCATTATTCCTAAGCTATATTAATACATATCTTATGAGCGATTAAATTTTCATTAGGTTTTAACCTAAAAAAAGTATTGTTACTTACTTGTAAGTATGGAACATTGCTTATTATTATTATTAATAATAACATACTTTACGCTAGACCAAACAAAAGTTATAACACAAAAAATAAATGGTTGTATAAATACACAATGGGCGGTCTTATCGCTATGAAAGCAATCTCTTCCAGACAACCTACTAAGAAAATAAAAAAAATAAAAACAAAGGAAGAAATAGTAGTGCACTTCGTTATTGCAAAATATAACAAAGTATCTTATCATAATAACAAGTGAAAAGAATAAATAAAAAGTATATGTGGATAAGTATATATTTATAACTTTATCCTTTAGAAATAGTGTTGAGCAAGTGATCATTTTAAAAGAATAGAGATTGGGCATGACGATTATGGATAGGTAAAGAGTTCCATAGACGAAGCGCCGAAACAGTAAAAGAGTTTTGGAAGAAAGAAGTGGAATGTAAAGGGACACCAAGAGAAAAATTTAATGAAGAGCCAAGAGTACGATCATGCGAAATAGAAATGTATTCAAGCCGATGTTTTAGTTACGGGTGGTAAGATGTTTTAAGTAGATAATGTAATAATTTCATGCTTTACAAAACCTGATAGAACATAATTTTAAAGCTTAATTATTATTAATAAGAACTAGAAAAAATTGCATGGTGTATCCAGTGCAAATATTTTTACTTGCTGTGCTAGTGTGGGTGGGGGGCGTCCGGTACAAGTTCATTAAAAAGTACGTGTTCCGCTGCCTGTTAAATATAATGAGATAAAAAGTGATACCGATGTTTACTATTTTGGTTAAAAAGAGCTATTGATCATAATCAGATCGGACTGTTACTCTTGTAACCTTAACTTATAAAGAAAAAACTATTAGTAAAATTTGTGGAAGCAGTAGGTACGTAGAATTTTTATTAGCAATTTTTTTAATACAAATATGCGCTAGGCATGGCCCGATTTGGGTTATAAATAAAGTACCATACAAAGAATAATTTCTAGATACGCAAGACATGGCACATGTGAGTGTCTCTATATCAATGTAGTGCTCACAAATATAATCAAATGGCAACGCAGTGAAATATCCAAAGCACCGTCTTCACAGGGAAACAAAAATAAACTTTTTTTTAGGTTGGTATGTGTGCGTATTAAATGTCACTAACTTCACGTAAATCATTTGGCTCCGATTTTGGTTGGTGAAATGTCAAACGTTAAAATTTCTATGTAAAATTTATACATTTTTCAATAACAAATTACCAGTGAGATCAATTAAAATTTGTCAAGGTGTCACAAAAGGGACAGAGATTTCAAATATGGTCTGTAAAAAGTATAAAAAAAGGTCAAAGAACTTTCCTGAAAAACTTAGATGTGAAAGGCAGTGAGTCGATTTTTATCTTGATTTAATTATCCTTTTATTGCATAATACAATAGTTTCCCATTTCTTTATATATTCAATATGACTTAAAAAACATATCAAACGTTCGATAAGAGAGACCAGAATTCGCCTATAGCCTAAATTTTTGAATATGTTCCTCCTGAAGCTTAGAAAATTACTTTTGTAATTTCTTGATCACCTACCTTCCGTCACTGATTAATATAATGTATTCATAAAATGTTGAACCTGTTACAAGTCAATCTTTGTGAGTCACACTTTTAACTATAATTGTTTTGTAAAATTACTAACCTCAAAAATGGAAATGTTGAAAATTTTATGTGTATCTGTAGCGGCAAAATAGTTGAACTGAATTAGTTATAGTTTTTTTTAATGGTACGAAATAGGTCACAGTAACAAACATAATTGTTAAAATGTATCCAATTTGTCTATAGATATCATGTAGTATAAAAAATAAATTGTTTCATCATCATTACTTATGCGAAGTAAAACCAAGATCAGATAAATCACTATATTTTTAGCTATAAATATCTGCAAAGAAAACGATGATGAGCTCAATATGGCGGTGGAAGGTACGAGAGTCATGCAACTGGCGAAGCTACTGCGAAATCGTAACATCCTGTTTGAAGTAACTGATACAAATGCAGATATATCAGGAAAGCATCATCGAACCTCCAGTCCCATTCATTCATATAGCTACCTACCAAAATCACCAAAACGTATGTGTTCTTTTAAAAAAGTTATCGAAACAAATTAACAAGTGCATGTATATATTACGTATCGTATCGTATAAAATTTATTAACTGTGGCATGCATATAGGCATTATGACTATAATTTTGATAAATGTTATTAAGAGTTAAAAATATTTTAGCCCGTATTATGGATTGGAGAGAATATCATCCCCTAGACGTTATTTATATGCATTTACAAAGCTTAGAGACGAAATATCCGTCTACGTGTACTTTAAGTGCAATTGGTACCACAGTCGAAGGTAGAGATATAATGGTACGCATAATAAATTTATAAATATGTAGAATAATCCAAAAATTTCGTCGAGCTTACACGTACGCAAATATACTGTACATCAATAATATTCATATTCATGAACAGAATAGCAATAATCTTTCAATATTTTTTGTTTATATTTGTATAACTGCCTCTAAAGTAAGCGTTTCTCGTAAAATTAATGTCTTAAAGGAATCTGTACTCACTTTGTTTTTTGCTTGTTAATAATTTTAAACTTAAGTAGAGGTAGCATATTTCTCTTAATATTATGTTAAGCTTGATGTATTAAATGGTATTAGTATATTAAATTTTAGAGCTGGAAATCAAATATTTGTTAATGGTAATATTTTCATTTATATTATTATAAAGAAAAAACAAAAAGCTTACTACAATCTTCTTTTACATATTTTACTTTAATACAGGATATTAAGATTACTTTTACAGATGTTAAGGATTTCTAACAGCAACGCAACAAATACTGGAGTGTGGTTGGATGGTACTACCCATGCTAGAGAATGGATCAGTGCATGTGTTGTCTCGTACATAGGGGAAGAGATCGCTAAGAACTTTGAATCTCTGCCAACAAACATAACTAATAAAGACTGGTAAACATGTTGTGTTCTATTAGACAGTTTATCAACATATTGGCGATATTCTAAAAAGGAATAATTTTAGGCACTTGGTACCAGTTGTTAATCCAGATGGTTACGTTTATAGTCATGCAAGTGATCGAATGTGGAGGAAAAACAGATCGCGCTTTGGCACTTCTATTGTTGGAGTAGATTTAAACAGAAATTTTGGGTAATTTTCTGCTTCCATTTATTTGATCATTTTGTGTCATAAACATTTGTAAATTAAACATGAATAGTATTGTTATTAATTGGTGTCAATATTTTATATTTCTGCTAATTTTCGTTAATGTAGACCTAGCACCATAACGCCATAACCAAGTTACGCGAAATGCACTAGTGCGATATTGTTGGTCTACACTGGTGCCTGGGCGGTGTATGTGAGGAATCGCCAGACCACATAGTTATTATTATCATTATAATGTTTATTAATCCCATTTACTGTCGTTTATGATATTTGTTATCTATGAAAATGGAAAATTATTAAAATTATTTCTTAACTGTATTTAAATTTTAGAGTAAAATGGGGCGAAAGTGTAACAGAACACTCAACTGGTGATCCCTGCCATAAAAATTTCAGAGGATCTCATCCATTCTCTGAACCAGAAACAGCTGCTATTAAGGTTTGGTGAATGTCACCTATTTTATATGAATAGATAAAGCAACACTTGATAATCTTAATGACAGTGTTTGAAATTATTTCCATTTATCGAACTTCTACGAGTAGGTGCACAAAGAGCAAGTCTTGGAATTTTATGTGTTTTACCGTTCGAAACAAAAGGTACCTCTGGGTTATACAAAAGCTTAATATCTAGTTCTGTATGCCTGTGTTTATATAGTAGCGTAGCTCTTACACGGCTGAACTGATTTTAATACGTAGGTAGGTTTTAATTATTTATTTAACTCTTATTGGTTTAAAGTTAAGAGTAATTTAAAATTTTTATCTTACCTACTTCTTCAGCTTCACTATTTTGTTATTTAAGCTATGTAATTTGCAGTTTGATTTGAAACTTAAATTTTGAAGGACGCTTTAATGTTGATCGATCTCTATTTTTTTCAGGATTTAATATTGTATTCAAGTATACCCTTCAAAATATTTCTAACGTTTCATTCATATAGTGAAGTTATTTGTTTTCCGTGGTGTTTTACGGCTGAACCGTGTCCTGATTATGTAAATTTGTTAGAAGGCGGCGCTGTTATGGCTAAGGTATACAATTGTATTATTATATTCGTTTATAAATATACTTTATTAATCAATAATATATTTGAGCGAATGTGGGTTTTAGCTATTAATAAAAAAAAAACTGTTAAGCAGTTCGTAGATTTCTGGCTCCATTTTAGTTTCTTCTTTTTGAGCGGGTATTTTGATATAGGAGTTTAAATATATTTTTGTAAAAGACTTTGTTCATATCGGGGATATTTCTTAATTGCTATTATAACATCATCATGACTGTAGTGATCGACTCACAGATGAGGGCGAAGCGACCCTTTAATCTCGATCGGTCTTTGAAGATATCGATTGTAACTATAGGTATTATAATTGCAAAGTTGTTTTTAGGCTATCTTTGATACAAGTGGTCGTATGTACAAAGTTGGCAATTTCAAAGACTTGATGTACCCTGCTAGTGGGACAAGTATCGATTGGAGCTACGGAGTTGCTCGCATTCCCTTTTCATATCTAGTAGAGCTAAGGAGCAAGGAACATAAATTCATATTACCGACGGAACAAATACTGGAGTGTTGCGAAGAAGTGTGGAACGGTGTAAAAGCTTTAACAAAGCACGTCGATAAAAAGAAATGTTTAAATTGTATGAACTTAAGAAATAAAGACATGTGATGTAAACTTGAAATGTTTTGACAAATATACACTTTTTTATTTTATAGTTATACTTTATTTTTCGATTACATGATTTATATATACAAAAACATTAAAATCAGATAACAACGTTTCAAACAAAAATTAAGAACGTAACTAAAGACGAATATTGGTAAAGAGAGAGAGGTAAAGTTTTACAACTTATAAAATTTCTGTTTTGTATCTTAACATTATTTTCTATCTACATACTCCATAAGTTTATCCACGGCGCTCCATATTTCCTTTCCTGTTTCAATGATCTGATCCCTTGGCAATTTAAACTTGTGTCTTTTGCTCCGTAATTCTATCATATAAGAGAATGGAATATTTGCTATAGTATAACTCCAGTCCGTACTGGTTCCACATGCACTATACGTCAGGTCTTTAGTGCTGCCAACTTTATAGATCTTGCCACTGCTTTCATAGATCGCCTAAAATAGGTAATTAAACATAAATGTTGTACTAATTTTTGCATATTAATTATTTATTTGAACATAAACATTAATGCATTATTGATATATATATATATATATTGAATTGCGGTATTAGAGCACTGAACTTTAATCTATAATCCGTAAATTCGTCTTAAATCCATGAGCAAAATAAAAAGTACTTTTTAATAGGTAAATTTTCATAACCTTTCACTATGTATGTGAATTTTTAAGAGCTTAATTTCGTCCTACATATACGCCACTGACATAGACGTTAATAAATACGTATAATATGTAATATACTCTTTATACAATTTAAATATATTCGCATTTCGTGCAATTTATTTTTACTTTAACATTTTTAAGGTAATGCTGCAGTGTAAGGTGTCCTAAGAAGATAAAGTGTAATTTCTATCTTGTACAAAATATCTTACCCTGGCCATTACTGCTCCTCCTTCTAATAGATTGAGGTAGTCCGGGCAAGCGTCATCTATATGCCCCCAAGGAAAAATTATCAGTTCAAAGTAACTATGGAAAGACAGGAATACTTTGAAAGGTGTTCTTGAATTCATTATAGCATCCTGGAAAAAGATAACCTAGTAATATAAAGTCAGAGAAATAAATTATGATTGACTTTCAATAAGAAATCACGTGATGAGATAGACGAGATTAAAATAATTTCCATTTTCATTACAGGCATAAATAGAAATTAATTATACCGTAATAGTTATTATTTTAAAATATTCTTCTAGAACTTTAACGACGTGTTTAGCGTATGCATTCGTACCAAATAACAATTATCTTTCCGATTACGAGTGAATTATTAAACCGTGAGATATACTTTAATTTTAAATTAGTTTTCCCTGTGAACTTCGGACCTTTTTACTGAACCAAATTTTTAATGTGGTGAACTATTACTAAATTCGTAGGATTTTTATTACATTTATATTTATAAAATTTTAAAATGAAAGTTTTTTGATGGCGCCATCTACTGGTAATTAGTTAAACTAAACAGAGTTTGTTTAATCGTATGGAAATATCTTATGTTTCTGGAACGTAAAGTAACCTAAACTAAATCCGTAACAATTTATTTTAATATTTCTCTTCTTTCGAGATAATTCATTTTAAGGAAAAAATTTATACCCACTCTCCTGCAGGAACCCTTAATTTCTCCTGCACACAAATTCTAAATGTTATTCCACATAATAAGTGACCTACTTTGAAATTTCATGAAAATCTGTTCAGTAGTTTTTGCACGATTCACCGTCATGGTCGAAAAATACAAAAAAAAATTTTTCGCAACTACATTGTCAAGAAAGTTGATTTCAGGTAAAATTTTCAAAAATATTGATCGTATAGATTTGGCAGAGTTACAATTTTATTATATATATAGATACCAATGACAAAAATGCGCACCTTTTGTCTAGAAAACACGTCTTAATTATCTATTACAAAATGTTTCTTTATAAGTTGACATCTAATTACCCTCACAGCGACTGATTCAGGTTCTGAGAATGGTGCAGGTCCTCTGTAAAAGACATTGTTCGGTTCTCCGGAAGAACCTTGATTATCATTCTTACCCCAGCCGCAACTACGTAGAATAATAAGATAAAAATAAAATTAAAAACAATATATATTTTTAAAACTTTCAAATAATAATAAATTGTTTTAAATTAAGTAAATTCTGTGAATATTATTTCCATTTTATTTAAGCTACATTCCATCTGTTAGGTTTCTTTATTGATTTCTAAATGCATACTACAAGTATAGTTTGTATTATTTAAGGTCAATTGAATGATAGTCATTAATTTCTATAATTGGAATCAGTTTTATAAGATATTAATTGTCGTAAATAATAGTGGTTTTGAGTTTTTATTAGGCTAACATATTTTCTGTTATTGCTGTAGAATATACTTAACTAATCTTAATATTTTTTTACTTTGATTTCGAACCATCAATCTAGGGACCTATGGATTTAGATAATGAGCGTGATCGATAATTCTTTAGTAAATGTAAATGTTAAGATACAGAATTACCTAAAATTACGATTTAGATCAACTCCAACGACCTTTCCTTCGTGTCTTGCACGATTCTTTCTCCACATGCGTTCCTTAGTGTGAGTGAATTCATATCCGTCGGGATTAATCACTGGCACAAAATACCTAAGTTGTCAATTAAATTATATTTAGTAAATATTTACACCTTTCTACTAAAACCGGTATTCGAGTGGTGAAACTAAAACATTTTTTGTAGGGAATTTACTAAAGAAGAATCGAGTTACAATTTAAGTGTTATAGGTTTACTTATTCCAACATAAGATTTAACAGGCAAAACTCTTAAGTAAATTGAAAGGTGAAAATAATTTAGTCTCTATTATTTATAGAAGGCTAAAATTTGACCTTTATTTCACGCGATGCTATGTGGCAAAGAGTCCGAAGATCACAATATTTTTCCTTTTTTTAACGGTTATGGACTAACACTTGGTCTCGTCTTCACTTGATGTTAAGTGATAAGGAGGCACTAAATAGAAAAGTGTATAAACAACAGGAATGCTGTATAACAACTAAAGATTTCTGCAAGAACACGACAATTCTGTTGTGGTGGTACTATCCAAATTAAAGCTAGGCTTTAAGAGTTTATTTATTAAAACCATTGGATACGTAACAGATGACACTATGAAAACCGTTTTTAAGAGAGATAAAAGTGCAGAAAAATGTCTACTATCACTCACCAGTCTTTATCGGTAATTGACTGCGGAAGATCGTAAAAGTTTTTAGCGATATTATTTGCTATGTAGGTAACTACTGCTGTACTAATCCATTCTCGAGAGTGTATGCAAGCGTCCAGCCACACAGGTGTATTACTTACGTTAGTGTTAGATATTTTTAACATCTTAAACAAGAGTCTACGTCAGAAATTGCAGTTATCGTTTTGGTAGAGGAATATATTTAATTTAGGTTAAGACCTAAATTAAATATATTCCTCTTCTTGGTGATATCGATAGTCATATATTGAAATCGTTCAGGATTATGGGATTAAAGACGTATTTATTAGTGTATTTTATTTCAGTATTGAATAATGAAAATGGAGTCAGTTAATGTTTAAAAATACAGATCATTACCTTAATACTTCTACCTTCCACAGATTTACCTATAACTGATACTGTACAAATGGCAGGATAATCTTTTTCTAATTCATCCATAAAATCATAAATAACACTCAATCTATGATATTTTTTCCAATCCATGAATCTTACTGTTAATAAATAAGAAAAATACGGGTGAAAATCAAAATACACTATTATTAAGGATTTAAACTAATGGTTTTTTTACCTTTTTTTGGATTTGGTTTCTTTGTTGGAGCAATTTTTCTCAATGTATGGTGCCTGGCAACTATAGGGCTATATTTTTCTGCTATAGAAAGAGAGTCAAATATACTATAAACTCTATAACTTTAACTTTCCCGTAGCTATTTGAAAAACTATTAATTGATGCATAAACTAATAAAGAATCATTAGACAATTCAGATGGATTCGTAGATCGTACCGACTGTAACCTCCTTATCTAAGGAAGTTAGTAGGGATCTATACTCTCTATAAGTTATTCCTAATCAATTAGCATATCGTACTGCATTAACTGCTTTTTAAAATGAATCTAGCAATTCGGTATTATTCTCGAGTCTACAACTACTACAATAAATAATATATCATCGACCATACCTTTCTTCAAACGTTTTGGATTTATCTGTGTACCCCGATCCTTGATCGTTTTTCTCTTTTCAATTTTTTCTTCTTCCTCTATCATTTTATCGAGGTACATAATTTCAGCAGAAAGTAGTGACAGATATTCATTCATATTTGTACCAGATTCAATTATCAGTGATTAAACCTAATTCAAAAAATTAATATATAATTGAATGTAGTCTCTGTCTGTTGAATTTTAGTAATCTACAATTTCATATGTTACATCTTTGTATCTTTGGCATTTTTTAGTACTTGTCTTCGGCTTCTTGGGTATAAAAAAGTATAAAAATGCGTATAGTCGTTCGAAATCTTATGTACTATAACAGGGTTACGCATTCTTTAATATAGAACTGTGTCTTAAATTATCAAAAGTCAGTGACTGTAGTTTGTAAAATAACCATGGATTATCTTTTACACATTAATAACAAATCTATTTCTGGGAAATACATCACACAAATATAAGAAAGAAAGAATAAAAAATGTACAGAAAAAGTAAAAGTACCTGAATGAAATGATAGAATATAAGAAATAGTTAAACTTTCGACCAATGAGTAGAATTTATAATTCTACTTAATATCTGTATCATCTGTTTCGGGAGAACATTATAGTTTTTTACGTAAAATTTAGAATATTTGAAACTTTTGGAGATTTTAATTAATTTTTATGACCTAATAATTGACATTGTCATATTACATATAAATGAAGATTATCTCAAAATATAGATAAAAAATAATTAGACAATTTAATTATACGTTTTCGAAATTTCAGAAAAAAAATTAAATTGTGAAATAAATATCTCGAACAAAATTTAAGTTTTAAGCTATTTTTAAAAGTACTCAAAATCTTCTTCATTTTGGCTACGCCAGCTAAATGGTGGGTTGGCGGATCTTGAATGACCTCAAGAGTCGGTAATCTTTCAGCACTTCGATTTCCTCAAATTATTTTTTTCACCGGTAGCTCGTCTGATGTAGGACCGTTCTACGAATCAAACTTGACCGCCTCTGTGGTGCGGTGGTTTGCCGTTTAATCTGTAACAGGGCGGTTCTCTCCCGGAATCGATTCCCGGATCAAAGGAGAAATGGAGTCTGGATGGTGGTAGCGTTTTTCGAACCTCCCTGGCTAGCTACTACTCTAATTATCAATTTAGCGCCATTATAGTTTTGCTGGTCTACCAGTCATACATGTGAGAGCCAAAATAATTCTGGGCGAATATGCTTTGTCTACGGCGTCATTCTCACTTAACATCATATGAATTCACGAACAAGTGTCAGTACATAATCAATAAAAAAATATTCGTGTTCTGTAACAGAAAAACACCATCCCATTTACAACTGCTTATGTAAAGGAATTTACGTTTATGTACAATTTGAATATAGTTAATGTACTAAAAAGTATGTAATAGTTGACAAATAGTCTTACTCTTTTATTTTGTTTGTTATTTTATTCTGTAAAGCTTCTTAAACAAACGAGACTGTTGGTGTTATCGATAATCAAATGATGAAAAATTACAATGGTGGGTTTTAAACTCTGCATCACGTTAACGCCCGTTGTTCAGTAAACAAAATCAGCACAGCGCTTACCAGGACCGTCCACAGTTAGTCACTATCTAGGCGTTGGACGAATTCTGAATTATAAGGACAATCACGTTTCGACATTGTCTCTCATGCGTACTTGGTGTATTATTTAATTTAATTGTACGTTGCTTTGGTCCAATTTTAAGCACAAAAAAATCTTTATTAATATTTATTTCTAATAGACACTAAGCATTTTGATGAGTTTTGAGAAGTCTTTTTTTGTAATGTGAATTAGTATTTGCATGTTGAGACGAAATTGCAATAAAAGGCTGATGTTTGTACATGTATTCACTGCGCTATTTGCTAACATTTTCCTAAATGGCAATATTAAAATAATCTTTATTAAGAAATAAAATAAACGCTATAACATAACAATTATTTTTGTAAATTATTAATACAATTTAAAACAACAGTTAAAATTTGGTATTTACATTAAGTTCACGGGTAATAAATTGCGGTGGTAACAGCAATAACCAATGAAAAAGAGGCCAAAACTGGCATAATTCGTTCTTAAGTTATTGTGGAATCACAATAACTTCTCAACTTTTACATTCGGAGTTTGAACAGCGAGAGAGGCAGTCTGACTAATTTCGCACAAACGAGATTGATTGTAACGGACATGTGGTTTAAGTGTGTAGACAGACGGGTTTTTCCTGTCCCAATTTCCTAGGGTAATTTGACGAGTAAAAAGTGGTTACGACTCAACTAAAATTGTGCTTATGAATTGGAATTAGATTTCATTTTGCTTTTTATTGTGATTTTGAAATCTTTTTATTAACAAATCAAATTAGAACAATGTGGTTGGACAAATTAGTAACAAAAATTAATTTGAATAATAATTCATGTTGGTTATATATATATATATATATA
>DWQX01003793.1:0-16645 GCA_018245475.1 Pharmacophagus antenor
AATATATATATATATATATATATATTTCCTGTCTAACGTATAATTACAAAAAGTTTCACACGGGTTACTTCTTTATTCTAGCGATTATTTGAAATTTGTTAATTTAAATCGATTCGAAGTTTAAAATTTCAAAAGTTCGGTAGTTAAATTACCACAAATTCGCAGAGCTATTGCTCACCTGGACCCGTGCTTAATTATAATAAGTGAAGGCAAATTAAATTAAACTTTACTGATTAATAGAAGTTAAGTTAAAACTAGAATTATAACTAAAGTTACTCTTACCTACTTACATTCAACTTAGTCTCTAACGCAACGTGGAAGTTATCTATTCAGTATACCTTTTAAAAGTTTTTTCTCGGTGAATACTAGTATTATTTTTAATACATTTGTGCCTACGGCTCACATGTTTTTTTTTACTTAAGGGGTAAATATAAAAAGTAACTCCTTATACATTAATTTATTAAAAAAATATTTTACAAAATCTTACGTATAAATCAAAGAACCAACAAATGAAACTAATTTCGAAATTTCTAATTCCGTATATGACATAGAAGGAATTTGGATATATGCTTATTCAATAAACTTTCCGAACAAAGTATTAAGAAAATGGCCATTAAATTTTAAGAAATTAAAAAAAACCTTCTAAATCAACAGTACATTTAAAGTTAAAAGTTGACTGAAAGTCTTTTTAGAGGTTTCTTTCACTAACCTCACAGAGGGGTTGAAAATTAATTTTGAAAGCCACGATATAATTACTTCTTGCAGTAAACGGGTGCTAAAATTGCAGCGGTAATTAAATGCATGAAAATAATAAATATAGCATAGCCTTTGTGGAGAAAACAAAATATTAGAGTTCAAAAAAATAACTTTACATTTAGGTAAAAGTGATAACACTTGTGAAGATATTTAGGATATGTAGTTATTAACTATACTTTCAATATGGGCATCAAGTACAACCTTACAATCAAATATAACACCTAAATCTTTTATTTTCTTCACTTTTTCCAATTCAGTTCCTAATAACGTATGTTTATAACAGCTAGGTTCATAATTACGAGTAAATTTATATCTTCAATTTTAATATTTTTGCTGTGATGTTTAATAAATTTTGATGTCCTCTGCATATAGAAGAAAATTACAATACTCGAAACTATTACTTGCACATCGTTAACGTATAATACAAAAAGAATAGGCCCCAAGATTAGTCCCCGTGGAACCATCGAATTTATTTATACCCTCTCCGATTCACAACCTCTGATAACAACATTTTGTGTTCGATTAGTTACAATATTTGGACCATCTACATAAATTACCAGGAATACCATAGAATGCTAGCAGATTTTTGCTTTTCAAGCAGAACAAGTTGAACTACACGGTCAAAAGCTTTACAAAAATCTGTGCAAATACATTAAATTTTAATATTGTTATCTTGGTTTTCAAATTAATAACTTGTATAAACTCCATTGGAGATTGTTGAGCGTTCTTTGACAAATACATGTTGCTGCGGAATAATTATATTATATACGCTATGATATAAGTAGTTATATATTAGTTTTTGATAATTTTTAACTAGCGCAGATAAAATGGACTGCGGTCTGAAATTCTCGAAATTCTTTTTTGAGCTGCCTTTATAAATCGAAATAACAAGAGATATTTACCAAATAGCAGGACAACCATGTTTTAAATATTTATTAAAGCGATACTGTATTGGTTTGCTAATGTTGTACGCTATTGATTTAAAAAAAAAAAACATTATCTACACCTTATCCCTTGTTAATCTTCATCGGAGTAACGCTCTCAACACATATTTTTCTGAAATAACTATATCAGAAATATATAAATCAAAGTTGTTATTTTTCGATGAGTTAAAATTATTATCATTCATGTCATGTGTAACTGAAGTAGGTTGAAACATTGAACTGAAAAACTATGAACATAGTTTACATGCATCATTTAGATTACTAACAAATTTGTCATTATATGACCTGTCACTTGGTACTACGATTTTACCCAACAATTTTTTACATAGCTACAAAAATATCTTAAATAATCTTAAAACGGTCCTTGTACATTTATTTTTATCCATTTTCAACTATACCCAGGCGTTATTTTTATTTTAAGAAATGTGTATTAATAATGAATTAAAGCAAATAGAACACTAACATATTTTTATAACTCTCATTAGTACAAATTGATGAATAGTACTATAATTCTTTTTAATAAATCGTATCCACAGCAACTTCTGCCTTAATGTCGTTAACTAATAATGGATTCCACTCTTTGTTAAATATTTCTTTGTTAATTAGATTATAGTCAGCTGCTTCAAAGTAATACTGTGAATGTTTAAAAGATCTACATTGATTATACTTCGCGTAAAACGGTGGACGATATTTAGGACTTACTAAGGGAATAGTATCGGTGGAAAAAAATGTTTGCAGTCATAGTTATTTGTCATGGATACACCGAGGAGTATGGCATTGTTTTAATTTTATAAGTAAATTGATGGGCTTGAGATGATTTTATAAGTATTTAAAAATTAATAAACTATTGTATGAAATTAATATATCTGTTATAAATCCTGCATCTAAACTCAGATCTGCGTAATTCCAGTCATTAATAGGAGATTATATTCACCCAATAATTAAAAATGACAAGATTAGAACCTATCTAATCAAATAGATAAATATTCAAGATATTTACGATGGTTAATCTTAACGTTAGGCGGTGAACATGGTTAGCAGCCCTAAGCTCAACCCTGACATAATTAAGAAGCGGCGACAGAATATTCATATATAAAGTGTGGTACTTAATATCACAGCTGACTCTATGTTGGCTTAGCTCTCTGTTATTGCAGCAAGGTCAGTTTACAACACCTATCGCGCAATGGACACTATTTCTTCTAGATAAAAAGTCATTAAACACATTGTGGGTTGGTATTAAATTGAGGCTTGTTACATCATGCACATCTTCGCGTTTTCTACTATTGACGAAGTTATTACTTGTATGGCCATATAAATTTGGGCTTAAACATTTTACTTTTTGTGGAGAAGTACGCTGCATTGTAAGTTAAGTAACGTGAAAAAAAATACTCCTCTTTCTCGAGCGAGGGCGAGGTGAAGGCGCCTCTCAAGTTACGTTAGCAGCGATGCCAGACAAAGACAGTTAGTTGAAACTAAAGCACTAGATCGGTACAAATTATAAGTATAACAATGACCTGTATTGTTATTGTATTAAAAAAAAATTCCTATGCATTAAATAATTTAATTTTTAACGGAACCAGATTTACTCTCAATGAGTGCAACGATATACTATGATGCACGTTGAATATCAAATATAATAAATCTTACTGATCTACTATATTAAACTTTCTGCTCATTCCCATAAGGCTTGGTTTCGACCTCTAAACAAAAAAGAAAAATTAATAAGTAAAAATAACCACGTAAAAATTATTATTTCTTTCCTATTTACTAGTCTGTTAATTTAGGGATGAATAAATGTATTGCTGTTCAGATCTTTGCTAATTGCAGCTCTGTTACATATTTTGTAAAAAAAAAGTATTATTACATATTCGACAATGTTTTAGAAAATATAAAACTATTTAGTCATCAACGCCTTCTCTAATCATATATTATTTATTACAATCTAAAAGAAAATACTACTAATTTCAATGACATGTAAGTTTTACTAAACAAACAGATGTTAAGAAACATATCTCAGGAGATATTAACAAAAATTAAAAGCTGTAAATATTGTCAAAATTAAAATATTGCTCTGCACGTTTTAAAGTATTTTTAAATTTCGAATTCAGTATGAAATTCGCGCTCTCCTCAGTTCTATAATGAACGTGAATTACGCGAAATGGTTGTACGGGGAATACTCTTTTCAAAGTAATATTTAAATGACGTATAACACAAAGAATTCGCATTTTATTTTGTGCCTGATTTTTTCGAGTTCGAATTTGTTGCCAAATACTGTGTAATATAGGGATGGATTATGTATAAAATAATTATATATATTTATTTCTTTAAAATAAGAAAAAATCTCGTTATTATAAATTAGTTATCATCATTATCGTGTCATATTTTGTTTTTCTATTGACACTAGGTTTCCGGACACATTTTTATGGTTTCCTTTTTGAGGCAGTAGTAATTTCATACAGCAATACTTATATTTCTTGTTTAGATAATAAAACAAAGCAAAGTTGCCATAAAAGACCAAAAGAAAAAGTGAAAATTAGGACACATGTAAGTATAGTACATTTTTTTAATAAACGTTATTGATTCAAAATGACGTGTCCCGTAAACTTTGTTTTAAATATAAAATGTTTTAATAAATATCTAGCTTAAATAATTGTGTCATCAGTTACAATCCGCTGTCAGGCAAATAAGAAAAAAATCCATTCTTTGAAATACAATATTTTATTGTATTAGCAATGTAAAGATAAATTTAACACTAAAATCAAAATATTATAAGGAGGATAGCAGTGTAAAGAATTTTTAATTATGAAATATTTTTTTCGATCAACTCTCAAACAAAAAAAAATCTTAATAAAACGGTAAAACTATCTAAAAGTCACTTTGTTAGCATAATTAATCACAGAACGCCTGCCTTTGCCTCAGTTCATAATTTATTAAGTATCTCAGAAATTCTAATTCCAAAGACGCTTTAAAAATCCGCTTGCATTCAAATAGCTGTGCATTTTTTACAACAAGAGAGGACTTTCATTAGCGCCCGTGGATGTGTGACTATGAATGCAATGTACCTTAATAGAGTAAGCAAAATTTATAACATACACTTTGACTGTAACGTAAAAAAATATTGTACGAACGTTCTAACATAGTTTTATTTTTAAAAAGGTGTAGCATATTTTGTCTTTTGACTAGAGGTACATTCAGAAATTTAAGTCTGACTAAACCTACGAAAGAAAAACAATAGACCGACACCTGTGGCTTTCTAAGCGTTACAGCTATCATTAGGCAACGGTAATCATTTATTAACAATTTGGATTTTTCTAGAAATACTGGGTAAGACTTGTCAATAAGTGTATGTACTATAGAAACCTAGGTTATTATAGAATTGTATTTGCGTCCATACATTAGACATAATAGAATAGAACTAAGCATTCCTGCTCGTGACATTTTTATGAGACGATTGGGTGTACTTAGATTTATGGCTTTTAGTCAATTGAAATGCTTTCTCTTGTAAAGGTGTACAAGTATGCACTAAAGTTAGATGGTAAATAGAATCCGAATTAAAAATTAGACTATCATCCGTATCTGGTATAAATTATTATCCAGAATTTTTTTTAAACATTTTCGCTCAAAGAACTCACCGACATTTGTCAGAAAACGAAACTTTCCAAATGTTTAATTCAAAGACTTATTACCAAGGATTCTTGTTGACTCGACGTCTTTAGCAATATGCTTGACTGAACGCATTGGTTTAAAATTAAATGATGTATTTAAATGGCCGATTTGTAATTCCGACTTGTTGTGTTAACAAGCGGTAAGATTGAGTTCCCGTTCGTTAATAAAATACTAAAAGTATTTGCTTGCTGCTAAAGTTGTTGATGATTTTCTTTCAAGGAAAAGATATTTATATAATTTATCTATATTGTCTTACATAATTTTAATGTTATATAAATTAGTGTTAATTATTTGTTTTAATATTTGTTTAACTGCCTCCGTGGTGCAGTGGTTTACCCGCTTTGCTTGTAATGCGGAGATCCCGGTTTCGATTACAGGGCTACAGGTGTAGTGGAGTCTTGTTGGGGGCAGAGTTTTTAGAACCCGCCTGACTAACTACCACCCTCATTGTCAATCTGAGGCCATAACAGCCTTGCTATGTTCCAGTGAAATCGCTTACTTTTTTTTTGTAACGTGAGAAAAACTTTGAAATTATTCTGGTCCCTGGGGGAAAGTAAGAACCATGTATATAATTTTCACCCAATAAACCTCCTAGAATACTCTTAATACTTTATGAAAATCTCTGAGACCTTAAACATGACGTACTAGTGCCTTTCAGCATTATGTCTAAGAAATTAGAAAAAGCATAGCCTTTCCGGGCATCTCCCATGTTCGATATCAGTGTTATCCGAGGAGCGGCATAGGTCCCACAAGAACGCAATTCTATCATTTAGGGTTCATTAAGCAACTTTTTAAGAAAATTAGCTAACATAATTCATTGCATTTCTTTACTCCTTTTTGTTTTTGAAGAGCATTTGATAAAAATTGCAACAGTAAAGCTGGACTCAAAAGTGGGATGTGAGATCAAATAGGTTTAGAAACACTTTTCTATAGCAAATAAGAGACCACATGATATTTGCTGTCTGCCCTGGAAGTTTTTATGAGCCTAACAAAAGTTTCTTCGTTTATATTCAAAAGAAACATTGTTGCTGACATTAATTATTCGCAATACAGCTGTAGCTTATGGTCTCTTCTTACTACAATATTAACGATGACATGGATACTACAATTCTGTGTATCTCCTATACACTGCGGTAAGTATCTATAGTTTGATGAACGATTCATTTTCATCATTGCTATACCACAACCGCACAGGCACACTGCGGTTTACACAATTCCTTTGTAATATCCCTGAATGATATCAGAATAGTGCTTTGAAACAGTTGTCTCAAGCGTAGTACAACTTGGGTTATCTTTATGAGTGTAAGAGAGAATGTAACGCAAGTTATAAACATAGTTTGGCTATAAAAATAAAAATCCTGCATAAATGGAATGAAACGGAAAGTCAATTTTATTGACATGAATTTATAAACACATCTACGCACATTTTTCAGGGTCTTCTTTTAGACGCCATTATAATACATTAATTAATGCACAAATGTTTTAAATAATAATAATGCAAACTCTACGTAAGATAAAGAAAAAACCTGAAAATCCGGAAGACATTAAAGTATAGTGAATTTTTTAATAAACATTGTAGCGTCAATTTGACGCGCTCCATAAATCTAGTTTTAATTCCTAAATAATAATACAATACTATTACTTCTATCATATAATCGAGGTATACACTCTTCTTATGATGAATAATTATTGTTGTATTTTTTATACGTAAAGAAGGCTAAGAGCGTACCTCTCATAATGGAAATTGATTCACCTTTGCCCATAGAATGCTGCAACGTTCAAAAACTTATAGCTGCCTTGTCTGCCGACCTTTACGATATGACTAGTTTCTTTTCTTGAAGATCCACAAGTCACATTAGTCCCGATATACCATTGATAACTGTTCATTTTAAAGAGTAAATGTGCGTGGTTAAAATTATGTGATACATAATTCTATTTACTACGTTGCATTTAAGGTTTTTTTTTTATTTCAGAAGACTTACACTGTCTATGACGGTCGTATAGAACCAAAATAATCTAGAACATAGACGAAACGGCCGTTTACATGAAACAAACCCAGTTGTAGCCCAATAAAGATAAAAACTGTAATGTAGACTATGTGTCGGCATTTTCATTTCTATAAGAAACAAATCCAAATTATTTGGTACGAAGATTTTATTACTTTATTAACCTAAATACCATTGCATTAATATAGTTACCTATCATTTATCCTTCTCCTTAACGATGTTGAAAAAGTAGTAACGAGCATGCTTAAATAAATAGTGTTAATTAAGAGTTGTATTAACCTTTTATTGCGCGATAACTTCTCATAGGAAAGACAAATTCTCTTTGCGTTGTTTTTACTAACGATACAACAAAAATATTAACATTTATTAATTAAAATTGCGGCTATGTTTTCAATATTCTTTTGTATTATCATAATCATGATAATATCGTTGTTTTTATCGTGATAAATTTGTATTATCGTGATCGTAATTTCTTTTATGATTGCTTAAACTAACGCCTAACGACGATCCCTGATAGTCAGGGAAGATGTGATCTATGTAGGCAGATCTCACTTGTCTATAAAAATCCTAATCATTTTTAAAAAACCCTAACTTTATTTCAGGCTATTGAGGCCGTCCGTTTAAATAAGTTTTATCTCGTATTGATGATATAGTGTACCTCCATATTTATATACAGATATATGCCACATTGAATCTTACGCTTCTATCTATAACTGCTTAACATTCGACTTGCATTATATATCGACCCTACCGTTCATAACCTCTTGGGAACGTACAAATTGATTTGCTTTTCCCGCAGAAGCCCCGTGTGCAATTTATTCGCGAATCTTTTAATACCACCAATAACTTTTTTAATATGTATTCATATCCGTTCTGTTTTTTATCCATGAACTTATACTAACGGTACCGTGTTCAGATCTTTAACAGTTAATAGGCTTAATTAATTACTATTATATTGTGATAGATATGTGGAATAAAGATAATAAACAAAAAGAATGAAAGGGTTTTATAAATAAAAGTACAATCAACAACAGAAATTTTTTAATTTTTACTACGTAATAGGGATTGGGATACATTTTTGTTCCTTTTATGTGTGACAGTATAGCTTAATGTGGGCAGATTTTACGATTATTTTTAAAAAGAAATTTCCACCTTTATTGGGAAAATAGTAAAGATTGATTTTGTAAATTAAATTTTTTTTAAAAACAATACTATTTTCTGTTTGTACTTATAGCCGATTCTATTTTCATGGAAATGACTTTATATCATTGAAGTATACTTTACTTCTATTAACAGACATAAGACATCTCTGCAACATCACAATACACTTTCCACCGCGAACACTAGATGTCGAATATCAACAGCATCTTTCACTTTACGTGTAACCAAATCCTACTAGGTACACGACATATTTCTGCATTATTTGTCTTATTATCTAAATTACAAAACGGTAAAACTCACATATCTATCCATATTGAAATGATAAATGAAAAGTATTTAAATAAATGGAACATAGAACATGATTTTAATTATTAAAATTAATAATTTTGTAATAAATTTTATAATACATCAAAGACAAACCTTGTAAACAAAAACATAAGTCTTTATAAATGTACAATGGGAAGTCTTATGTATGCCCACTAAAACTCTTTATTGTACAAGCCATTGGAAACATGAAAAAAAAGTATTAAATACTAGTACACTTTGTAATTACAAAAAAAAAGTGTTATCTCCACGAGAAACTTTAAAAATACTCTTGACATACCTTTTAATAAAATTACCACAATATTAGAATCAAAATTAAATCCACCAAGTCGCAATATCCCGGTAGTCAAAGCCGCGTATCAAATTTAATAATAGTACTCGTACAAAGTTGAGGGGACTGCATTTGCATAAATCAATTAGTACAGTTGTTGTTATCAAACCCTTTAGGTTTACGTTTGGGTATTTAATACATCGGAAACCAGCTTGACTATTTTAATAGTGTGTTTTAACATATATATATATATATATAAATACACACAAATGTTTTAAAATTTTAACTAATTAATAGAAAAGTAAAGTAAAATATATTATTAATTTTTATAATCTATGGATTGTAGTTAAGATTGAGTGATTAATAATAATACTTTACTTGTATTTTTTTTATAAGCAATGGTGTAACACTTGACCCCAATTGATAAATGACATTAAATGTCAATGAGGTCGTGGATAAAGAAACGTGTATAATCAGAATATTTTGAATGACTATTGAAACACAGCAATGCTGTTATGGCAGTGTAGATTGACGTAGCTAGCCACGCGTTTTCGAAGAAACCCTACCATCATTGGACTTCTACTACAACTGTGGCCCCGGAATTAAATCCGGGACTTCCGGGTCACTAGAGAACAGGTAAACCCTTGCGCCGCGAAGGTAATAAATGGAAAAATAGATACACATATGATCATTTATTTTAACTCTATCTGTGTATTAGATTTTAAATTTATTATTACTAATTACTTTTCATTACATAATACGTGTAACGTTAAAATAAACACGTATATTTTTTTCTAATTTTAATTTTTAATTGTCTCGCTCACTAAAATTAATAAGACACTAGTTCATGAACGATTATTATTAATTCATATATTTCGATAATTAATATAATAATTTATCGTACTTCAGAAGATCATGCGATATTTTTCCAATTCCGATAGACACGAATAAGACCATCGTAAGTTTAAAAGCATCGATGTTGGCTCGTACGCTCCACTTTGAAATTATTAAAAGCTTCTCGTGTTGCTAACACGTTCGCGGCTTTTATTAAAGCTCTTTTATACTCCGCCAAGTAAGCCAGCAAATCTTTGTTTAGCTGTCCTATATAACATGTATGTGGAAAAAATAAACTTACAAAAAAAACTACTGGACGAGGGCACGAACTGCCTCAGTGGCGTAGTGATTTATCTCATGTCTTGTAACACGGTTGTCTCTAGATCGGTTGCAGTGTCACGTGAATAGTGTAATATGGATGGTCACCATCGCCGACAACAGTAGCCTATCATCAATAAAAACTACAAAAGTGTGATTTTTTCTCACAGCCAAAAACGAAAATAAGCAACTGAAATTTATAACTTAATTAATTTAAACTCTCTCTTGCGACAGTTATATTACAGCTGTATTAAAATAAATACTAAGTATTAATAATAACCTCTTGTTTTAAAGAATACGCACAAAAATAAAATTCAACGCAAAGACGAAAAATTGTTATTTGAACCCAGACAAATATCACCGAAAATACCTGAGAGGAATGCAATGGTTTCCACGCTGAGAGATGTTATTTAACGCCAGCATACAAAAGATATTTTACTTAACGTGTGCCATTTTTGTCTCGGTTACACGAGCTATTTTTAGAAACACAGTATATGTTTACGTTGGTTGATTAAACTAACAATTCACTTATTTTTTTAGGAGAAAGTTCTAGAGAAGAGGGAGAAGCAAATGCTTAAAAGCACTTTAAGTACCTCCGTGGCACTGTGGTCTAACTCTCGCCTTGTAAAACATAGGGCCCGGGTTCGATTCCCGAGTCACATGAAAAGAACGAATAGAGTTTGGATGGTGGTACAGATTTTTTAAAATCGCCTAGCTAGCTAGCACTCTTAACATCGATCTGCCTCCACAACAGTATCGCTGTATTCCGGGAAAAAAACATGCTGTAACTGGAAGTAATATAGGCGGACACGATTCATCACCTATCGCCTCATTGTTTTCAAGAGAACTTGAGATCCTATTAAAACCCACGGCCGACAAAATAAAAATTATTAAATACCTATCAAATTGATCATTAATATTGAATCAATTTCAATCACAATTTACAACAGTAACTGTTAAATCACCCGCCGTCTGAATAAACGGAACAAATTTATTGTATGGACAGAATGAAGAAAAGTTTTTATGTAAAAACTCCTTATTGGGCAGCACTAGCGTTATTCTTCTATAAATTGCATTAAAAAGTTTCGCATTGAAATATCCATTATTTATTAAGTGAACGTTTCTTGACGTCGTCGTTGCTTTAAATGACTTTTCTCACAATATCCGGTTACTTCGCTCCCGGGCATAGTAACGGTACCACGATTAATTAAATCCTGTTCTAGTGAAATACGGTAAAACATTGTATGGATAGCTATCTTAATAAGTTTCATATTCCTTGGATAGACATATTTTTTTAATGATCTTCACTTGTAACTAGAAAAACATCATATAAATTCTAATGTTTACCTTAATTAAGGCAATCAGTTTTTTAATTGCTCATGTTAGAGATCCTTTCATTTGTCGAAATATGGTAATAAATCGTTTTTTAATTTTTTTTTTCATCTTAATTTATCATTGTATAACTTGTCGTAATACCCTTTATAAAAGCAATTAATAATATTAAAACTTGCAAAATGTGACATTTTTTTCATGGCATTTCCTCAATGACGAATATAGTCATCAAACCGCTGAACTAGTTAAGATAAATTGTTTTCGACGACTATCTGCGTAGTGCTGCGTGTGTTTACTGCTTGCCTTGCTACACGGATGTATTTGGTTCGATCCCAGTGACACATGAGTACTGGAGTTTGTGTGTTGACTACATTGTATTCTCAAAGTCAATCTGCAGCCATAACAGCATTGAGGTGTACCGATGTTAATACATTTTTTTTATCGGTTATGGACTAAAACTTGCCCTTAATTTCACCTGACATTAAATGACGATGAAACCGTGGATTGTGAAGCGAGTTCGTCCAGAACACTTCTGGCTTTCACATGTGCGACTGCCGTAACACAGGAGTGCTGTTTTAGCGGCAAATTGACATTGAGCGTGGTAGTTAGCCAGGCGGGTTTGAAAAACACTACCACCGTCTGTACTCCACTAATCCTGTATCTCGGGAATCGAAAATGGAACCTTTGCGTTACAAAGCAAGCGGGTAAACCACTGCGCCACGAAAGCAGTCGAGTCATATAAGTGTTAATTAAAAAAAAAAATAAACGTATATTTAATCTTATTTAAAATGTTTGTAACACGTATAACGCATAATTATTTAAAATTTTCTAATATTATTCCAGAACTTGCGTGCGCATTTGAAATGATAAAAAGTTTTTGATACAATTATTTTGTTACGTGTCATCATTTTGTAATTTATTGTAGACAAAATAACTAGAGATCTATTACGTCGAATTAACTAATAACTAATCAATTCTTTGTTAGAAATTAGCATCGTTCGTTGCCCCTCTAACAAAATTTTAGACGATATTTCAATCACATTTAATTAATGTCAAGGTGCTTTTTCCTAGAATTCCACTAAAGGTCTTAAAACACTGACAGATGTCTCTAGAGGTTTCATTTGTAATAGAAATTAATGATTTATCAAGTCCAATTAGTAAACTCGGCTTTGACTTTTTGAACGTTTGAAAAATTTTAAATATCGAATACAATTTAGTTTATACAAAATTATTACTACGATGATTATTATTGTTGTCATACTGGAAATTATTGAATGAAGCATTTATAAAAACGATTTATTGCAGATTAAACATGCTATTATATGTTGTTGATTGTATGAAAATAAAGTGATATGTTTCGCATACTCTGAATAAGGAAACACTGGATTCGCGCAGACTTATGTGTCTATTATTATATTGTGCGACTATTTAATTAGATATTACATTGTTGATAATGTAGTCTTTGGTCTACGATACGCTCTAACCTAAGCAGCTTACTCTATGCGCTTACTTAAAAGTGGTGCTAAACATTCGTCTTTCAGAAGCACAATGAAACGTGTATCCCTTTAAAAGCCTTTTGTGACGATCTTGTGATGGATATGTGACCATAATTACTGAAGTGTAATCTGAACATCGGATAATGAAATGTTGTATTACACGCAAAAAATCCGTATAAATAAATTATATTTAATGGTTAAGAAAAATCTCAGCGTTAGAACATATTTTTCTTTCTTCTTCTAAGTTCTGAGCTAGGTTCTGGTCGTGTTTGTACCATTCCTCTCTATCTTCGGCCAAAAACTTGACAACATGTTTTTACGTAATTAATATTTATATTGTTTTTAACGGCACTTAGCTAACTCTTGGTCAAAATTGACACACGATGCACAGAATACTCTGGCTCTCACGTGTACGACTGCAGGAACACTTGCTGTTTTCCAGCTGTGCTATTATGGCGCCATATTTTCATTAAGGGTGGTAACTATCTTAGAAGGTTCAATAAACCTTACCGCTATCTAGTCTACTACTTATGTGGTCAAAGAATCAAACTCGGGACCTCCGCGTTAAGAAACTTGCAGTGATACCACAGCGCCACGGAAATTATTGAATTTGCTACGAAAAAAGTTTTTATTTAAAATAATTAATATTTTCCAATTATTTTGCTTAATATAATAAATATAACTCATCGGAATGACCTCTAGAAGTTTTATTATGTTTTTTATGAAGCTTAAGAATATTTTCTCATTTCATTCACTCTAAGTATTGTAATTTCAATTTTATTACGATACAATCTTTATATACAGCATTTCTATCTGAACAATGCAAATAAAGAGAAAGAACAATATATATTTAAATAACTATTGTTAAAGTTGCTCTTCATACGTAATTTTTTTTTATTATTTGCCGTGACTACAATAATTCTGTTATATTTTTATTGCAGGTAATAATGCGACTATATCTGTTTTACTGTTTGACACGCTGCCACTTCCCGTGCTGTCAATATTTTTATAATGAACATTTAATGACATTTAAGCAGTACCACATAAATTTGAAAAATGTTGTTGAGTACAGTCGAAAATCGAAAAGATTAATTTTTATTCGTCTATTTAAGATACGATTTGGTTACAATGTGTAGTAAAAAATATTAAAAAAAAATCGGAACTTATCTTTTAAAACACGTATGTTATTTAAACGAGAAACCCTTCCGGCGATGCCAACAGACTACGAATACAGATTATAAATGTATTTTTTTAACTGTCGACACGATTTTGTGACGGCTGAGGCATGGACGTTTTTAAATGCTTTGATAAGCTGATCGCTAAAACTCGACGAGTGCTTATTCAGTACACATTGTTTTGTAAAGTGCATTTAAAGACCTATACGAACCGTAAAGTTGGTACGAAATAAAAATATTTTTTTAATCCGTTTTAAATTTTCTATAGAACATAAATATATATTATTTTGCCAATTTCAGCTTATTTAATCGCAAATATTATGACTAAATTACACTCTCAACTCTTTTCGCCTGAACTCGTGACGTCTTCAGAAAATGTAAATTCGTTCATATAATAAAGCGATAATCAACAAATTTGAATTTTGTTTTATTGTGTCACGGAATTCAGACGCTTATATCAATTAATTAGTTTATATTTTCACATCTAACAAAAAAAAATATTATAAAGTTAAAAAAAGACCGAAGAAGGAGAAAGTATGGATCCGCATAACGAACAATATGTCGGACGATAAAGAGTAGGAAAAAAAATACATGATGTTAGGTCCTAGGTAGAAGAAATTGAAAAGGAAGATTTTATATTTCTTAATGTTACGTAATATATAAATGCCGAAATTCTTGACTACCTCCGTGGCACATTGGTGTACCTTATAATACGGAAGCTCCAGTTTCCATATCCGGGCCTCCAGATGATAGTAGATTTTTCCTAACCCACCTTGCTCTTTATGTCAACTTGCCGTCATACCAGCGTCGCTATGTTCTTCCAGGCAAACATATGAAGGTCAGAGTACTCTCGGCAAGTACACTGCACTTTCTACATCCTCATTATCACTTAATAACGTGTGAAGTAACAGTGAAAATGACTAATTTTAGCCCTTTGCCGATGAAAAAAAATCTATTATAGACAAAAGTTACGGTTCTACGTATTATTTTTAGCTTCTTTAATGTCTTGGCTAACTATACAAAAGCAATATTAAAAATGGAACAAGCTTATATCTATTCAGCTTTTGTTTAGCGGATAAATATAGTTTTACTGCTGAAATGGCTTACCGACCTTACAACATTAATTTTATAGGGGTTAACCATCATTTCGTGTAAGTGGTATAAGCATTTATGTATGCTCCGTGCGGTCTTTTAACTGCTTTGGACGCGTAACATAATTATAAACTGTTACAAGGGACAAAGAGAATAATTTTAATGGATAATTATACACAACAAATAATTAACGTCTGCTAATAAAATATTGCATGAAATGATATTTATTTGTACGTATATAAATATAAGTTTAGTTATAAAATTCGTAAATAATTTATTAGCAATTTCTTAACTTTTCTTCTCTAACTCTTGTTTTTGTGCACATCTCCGAAAATGTTATTACTAAATAAGCCCGTTCTGTTGCATATAATAACGTAACTTGAAGATGTTGTCATATAAATTTTAAAATATTTAATTATAATGGCGCCTTTTAAGCAATATACACATATATATTAATTTTTATAACAAAGATCAAACACAAAAATTTGTATCAAAAATTTAAAACTTTAGAAAAAATAGATATCATTTTAACATTTTAGCTCTTTTTTTAAAGTCCCCAAGTCGTATCTGATTGGAAATATCGCTAGCGACAACTGACACTAACAAATTCTTGTGGTAAGAACTTGAGCTTAGAACGCACTGTGGAACATTCCCAATCGTTCAGATAGCGCGAATGGAATTCGGCATTGTGTCGTGCACTACGGTAATAGAAGACAGAACTTTTAAACTAATCAATTCCTTAAAACACTCCGTACTATAGTGCGATATGTAATGCAAAGACTACAATATAAATACGCACTTATACATAAAGTGTTTATCAATTTTAAAAGTTTAATTATTCAGATACACAAAACAGACACAGAAATTACAATATTACACGAACAGTGATCAATCTATATCCTAAACAAGTTAAAATCTAATCATGAATTATTTTTAATTTCTTATATTTAATGCTTTTTATAACTTTTACATTATTGTGGTAGACCAGACTTTTCAGATTGTATAGTGATACTCCACCTGTTTCCGCTATCTGTGTATTATTATGTACTGCAAAAACTACGTATCCCTTTTTAAGAATTATGCAGACGGAATGTAAAATTTGACATAGCTAAAGACTATAGAAACCAATTTTTTTTATGGTAAAGCTTAAAACTATTAAATAAATGAAAAACTAATACACACTACCACATGCATGTCAAAGGCGCATAAATAAATATACTCTACTGTTTGTGGTTAGTCTCTGGTTGGACTGAGAACAGATTAATATTAC
>DWQX01003794.1:0-16640 GCA_018245475.1 Pharmacophagus antenor
ATATATATATATATACGTCATTATATATACGTCATTTCTAGATAATTGAAAATTTAATCTTTAAAGTGTTATTTTTTGACAAATCGTGTACTAACGATCTTACCATACTATCTTATCATACGTGACAACTGATAGTTTTAGTACAAAGTTTCGTTGCCAGGAAGCATTATTTGAGTTAGAAATATTAATACGTATAATAAATATTCAGAAACTGCGTGTACTATACATTGAATATTTTTCGAGACACTTTTTAATGATTAATTAATATAATAAAAAATCATTTTGAAACACTTCCTGTCTGTATTTTGCCTCATAATTTAAAGATTCAAGTTAAAATTGCCATATTAGTCTAAATTATTTATTTATGTTTAAATATTTTTTTGTAAAATATGAACGTAGTTGTTAGTTGTCTTCAATAAAGAGAAAATAAAGAGGTCATACAGTTAGTATTATATATCATAGTTATATATATATATATATCACTGATATAGGACTTATCGTTGCTGTTAATAAAAACGAATGGCATGGTGAGTACAGTGGCGTGCTTCAAGAACAACCCGTGCCCTCCCTTACAAACGCATCTACATAAGAAAATATTAATACATGACTTGATTATTATTATTTTATTTTATTTTTAATGTCGTGATTAGACATTGTAGGAATTATGTTTTTTTAATTTTAGTGCACTATATTGCTTAAATGGGGTATGCCGGGCTTGTATGGGTGTACTGCCACTGCTATATACATATTGTAGAAATTACGCATTGTATAGTTGTAAAAATTACTTACAGTGGGCACTGTATCAAATGTTAAAAATTATATAATGTTATTGTCAAATAAATAATAAAATTGAAACATAGGATTATTTTTTTTTCTTTTATTATCCACTCGAACATAGTCGCAGGCACCAGCTGATATATAAATAATAATTGTTTAGAAATGACAAAACATTTGTACATGGAGGAAGTATATGCAATTGGTTTATAACATATTAGAATTCGTTTAGAGAAAATGAATACTGATACATAAATATTAAAATATTTGTATGGTTCCCTGCTGGGTTAGGGGAGAGCAAATATAGAAGAGGGACAAAAAAAAAAGACATTTGTTGAAAGTAGACATTCGACTGCAATGGAAAAATATAAATTCTCTTCATATCCCACTATCTTTACAAAATGTGATAGTATTTTTAGCTGATTACTTTCTCTTCGTTAATTTATCGGATATTTACATCAGTAATTCATGTAATTATTTCGTGATTTCTCTTTTGATACTGATTCTTTCTAAAAGTGGATACTAGGAGGGCGGTTATTAATACTGATTTTGGCTAGTTAAGTTAGCTAGCAGCTACGTTCAAGCTACATGTTTTGTCCTTCACCATTACAAATCTTTGCACCTCAAAATTAAACAATTGTGCTTATAACTTTAGGTTGTTCACAAATCTGAAACTAAACAGAACAATTATGTCCTTAAAAATTTTCAAACAAAATGTTAATTTCCTTAATAATTGTAAATTACGTCTTATTGGTGAATTATAAAATACTACAGACATAGTTCAAATTTCAACATTCTTAGAACTCTGGCAACATTGGTTTTGGCTTAGATAGGCGTAATAATATATTTGCGTATTAACAAGAAGTTTCTGATATTTATAAATATAATTTTATACCTAGTAATCACTGCTTTCCGGAAAATTATGAGGGACCATGATCGTTTAGTATATATGGCTTTCTTTAATCTACAAAGATATAATATAAACAATTATAAACTGTCATAAAATGTAAAGACAGAAAGATTTTATTTTAACTTTTGTAAATAAGCGGTGAGTATACATATTCTATATATTCACAATAAAAAATATTTATTGTTAAAAATTACTGTAGTAACATTCTTCGTACATATTTGTGGGTTTAGAATTCTAACATCCAATCTGGTTTTAATTTAAATTTTTTTAATACTTTCAAGCGTGACTTGAATTATATATTAATGGAAATCGTTTGTTTATTATAATTTTTTTTTTATTCCTTTCTTTATTGTCTTTCATGATTCCTGAAAGAGTAGGTGTTTATCGTTTGTTATAGTTAAATGACCCATATGGTTTTCAGGTAGAGAAAATAAGAGAAAATATATTTGAAACTAAAAACGGAGCTGTTTGAATGAAGAATGTACATAATGTAAACTTTCTAAAATTGGCAGCAGAAGAGTTTCTTTTTCGTTACATGAGGACGTATTTGCAAATCTATAATAACTACTTTCTGTTTGTCATTTGTTCAGATAATATCCATTAACTTTATTATGACCTATATGAAGTTATCTACACAGAACTGTCGCCGAACGTATTGATCTATGTTAATTCTGGTTAATTAATGACTCAGCTTAGGCCTGTTACTGCCAGGCGCTTTATACAGAATCTTATGCTAGGCGATGCAGTGGTGCATTTAGTTGGCACTTATTTCAGTTGGAGTAATTTCTGCAACAATTTTTTGTGGCTCATATTGGAGTTACAAAAATTGTAAGGTCAATCAGTTCACTTTGTTTCGTTCGGATTACTTAGATGTTATTTAAAAGTAGCGACAGTTAAACGCCTTATTGTTCGTATAGTCGACAAGTTTATATCTTCATGTTCATACAGTAAATCGTAAATTAATCAAGTGTAAAAGTTGAGTAAAGGTAAATTATGAAATAAATAAAATATTTTTTTGCTATTTACATAGTTTTGCAATTTTTTTATTACGTAAGATTTGACACATTTTTTAAATACGTCCATTAAAAGAAAACTAAGGAAGTAAAACTAAGCTATGATATAATAAAACAGTATTAACAAAACAAATAGAAATATTTGTTAGTTTTTATGACTTTTTTACATATGGCTAATTTTTATTTGTTGAATATTCTTAAGGTATATTTATACCGTAGACAAAGTTATTATTTGTTATAATTTTGTACGTTTGTTAATAAATATTATCGAATGAAAGTGGTAAACAGTTTTTGGTATATAATAGATCATTAGTTCACAGGGATAATAACCATCTCCACTATTTAAAGTATCATAGATTTAATTCAAATATTTTTAAACATATATCGAACACAAACCACATTCAAATTTTTAATAGTATTTGTTTAAGCGTACACAGAAATTCTGTACACGCTGTGTTCATTATGCTTTTTTCGCGTTGAACTTTAATTATTTTGAGTTGTATAATATGGTCATCTTATAGTTTTGTTCTATGTCGCACTTCTAACTTTTTATTTATGTCCATTTAATACCTTACGCTTTTACTTGTGCGTGCTTGTTATGGAACGACTATTGTAGGCATATACTCGGGTTTTGTGGTTAAGCAACAACTTATACAGATTAAGAAAATTACTGAAAACAAAAATATCGTTCTTGCAGATTGTTTCTCTACTTCAGACATAGTTTCGTTTTTATGTCGATTACTTTTTTAATTACATTTGCCTGTCGCTTTTATTGTTTTTTTTTATTTAACTCCTTATAATCATTTGTTTAAATCTTATTTACTTATTTTTATTATTCTAGTATATTTGCTATAAATGGAACATATTAAAGGAAGGCGAGATTTTATGCAAAATTAGGGAAAAACGGTTATTTTCTCTTATCAGTAAAATGAAAAAATATGAGATAAACTAATAAACAGGAGATTGATTATTTGGATTCAGGTGTGTCATGGGTAGCAATCATGACATTTTCAATGGATGACACGACGCACGTGCGCGTAGTAGTTTAGCTTGTTTTCCCGCGCTGATAAATATTGTTTATACACGTTATGGCGTTCTTTAAATTTGTTATGGTAATGTAGTCCGAGTAAGGCACCAAAAGCGTTAGTTTCTTTTAGGATGTTCTAATAACTTTACTCCTCTACTAATAATAAAAAAAATTAAAAGCCCTGAACATCATTTTTTTTAATGAAAGGATAATTAATTTTATGATTGCGTTGAGATCTTTAATTAATTGTATGCATTTAACGTTTAAATAATAATCTAAAAATCTGAATCATAACCATGATATGGTTTCTTATTTTTATAAACAGCAAATTATCCGCAATTTTCATCATTATCGGTATTTTTTTGTATTACGTGTGTTGTCAGTGGATTAACACCTGTCTTCGATTTCATGTGATGTTAAGTGACACTGAGACTGTAGATAGTGAATTGTTTTCGCCCATAGTACTTTGGCTGTCATAGACATGATTTGCCGCCATAAAAGTACTGCTATGTTTCAATATATAGCAATGGTATTATGGTGGCAGATTGACATTGAGGGTGATTAGTTGGCCAGGTGCATCAGAAAACCCCACCGCTATCCATATTCACCCCATTACTAATCTTGTTGTCATGTTTATCTAATAATGCGTGAAATCTAAGGAAGGGTGGTGAATGAGAGCGTCTGTAAAGTTTATAAGTTCAAAAAGAATATTTATTATACTGACTAGCCTAATTTCAGAACTTAAACGAAGTTTGAAGTTTTTGCAGTATTAATCTAGGCTGCTTTATATTTACACCTTGGGTAGTAAAGCTCTTCATAGTTGATCACTTGTTTGATGATGATTTAACTTTAGCTCGATATCTATAAACCCTACATGTTTTATCACATCGAGGAAGTCGTCGGCAAATAGTTTGCGTTTATGCAATTTTAACAGCTTTCATATTTAAAAAAATGTCATTATTGTAGGCAGCGGATATTCCGTAGCCTCACACACATTTTTCTGTAGGGATCTGGATGTTTTTTCTCTCACGAAACATTGTGCTTAAGGGAAAATATTTCTTAACAATTTTAATTAATATTTCACGTTGTACATTGTTTCATTGCACATTTCAGCTTTTATTTTTACAAAAGGTTTTAAGGTGGTGGTGCTTGCTTTCATGAAACACTATGAGACTTATAAGTCTCGGAGTTTTCATGACTTGCTTTCACCCTTTCATTGCTGCGCACTCTTCGAGGAATCCATCAATATCGACGGCGTTTTTTTTTTAATGTCAGTCTTTAGTACTGGTTAAAAAATTATTAATGCTCAAAATTTTAAATACTGCATTATGGTATATTGAGATATTTTTTCATAATTTTGTTATAATACAAGTCTTCGGTTTACCTTGTAGTTAAGTTTATTTGTGTAATGCTACAATTAAAAAAAAAATAGTTTACAGTATTTCCATTCAATGCAACAACGGAAACAGAATATGGCTTTCATTAATTGTACATAAGGAAAGTATGGAAAATAAAGAAATTATTATTTAAAAATGTTTCCTTTCTATTCCTAGCTCTTTTTGTGTTTTTAACAGTTATGTAAATTAAATCTATACTGTATATTCTTGTTTCATTTTTATATATTATTATGCTATTTAACACGATGGACTATATAAAAATATTTTTGAATTAATGTATATTACTGAATAAATAAGTATGCATTATTAAGTGTTAGTAGATGTCGTATGAGATAATCTTGCAATGTATTATGTATTAAAGCGATATAAATTAGTAATTAGTTAGCAAATAAGTAAATATTTAAAGTATAAGGAACGAATCTTTGTTCTTGAGATCGATGTTCAATTATGTAGTGTACACATGTCGATATATTAGCTATTTTGATTTTGAATTTTAAAGAATACCTTAAGAAATAAAATGACTTCGCAAAAATGTTATGTTTATTATTACAATGGCAGGAGGCTACTCCTTGGCGTCTGATAAAATTTAACTGGGATGGGCTTTACTAAGCATTTATTACTGCACGTTTTTTATGTAGATTGGTGATGGATCGGGGCCTCTGTTTTTTTTATGTAAATGTCAGTCAATACCATTTGTTTTTGCCTTTATTATGTACTTTACATGCCATAGATTTCATGCAAAGGATACGAAGAACACCAAACTCTGTGAAAATACTCGTGAAAACAAATATAATTCCCGAGTTAACACATTACTTGTAACATGCGGTGCATTAAGATATAGTAAAGTCTAATTTACTAGTCTTAACTCGGGTATATTATTTGTAGTATGTCATATTTACATTTTAGAAAAATAACAAACAATAATTGCTGCACTTACCATGCATGATTAACGCATATCTCATTGTACATTTGTAACCCATGGACATGTACTTTTCATTGCGTAATGTATGATATGTTTTTGGCGATTTTCGTTATTAGCCACAAAATTATCCCTATAATGAATATTTGCAGCCCTCCAACATAACTTCTAGCTCTCTATTGAATGAAGATTTAACCAAGGATATGAAAACTGAAGATCAAATATTAGCACAGCTTAGAGCGTCGCAAAATATTAATAACTCACCGATGTTGCCGTTTATTAGCAATCAAACTTCAGTTTCGACATCGATTAGCAATAAGCCGGCAGAGAGTTATTCTCCTAATGTTGGAGCAACACCTAATTTGGCGGAGCTACAAAAATTGATACAAACGGAGGCCTTGCCTTCATCTTCTACAAATGATCAGCATAAAGTGGAAAATAAAGATACAGAGGTAATGTTTGTTACTTTAATATTTATAGAACAAAGAAGAGAAGAGCCTAATTAGTTTAAAATGAATTATTTAAATAAATATTACATTGTTTTCGTCATTAAAAAGTATTTTTAAATCAGGTCATCGTGGAGAAACTTCCAAAAGAAGAACAAGGCCCACGCGAAAATAGTTTGAAACATCTGAATCAAAGTGAAACTACAACTGAAAACAAACCAACAAAAGCTACTAAGACGGAGAATGAAAAAGTCTCAAAGAATAAAGAGAATAGCAGCACCAAGAATAAGTCAAAAAAATTGAAAGAGGATAAAAAGGATGATGTATTTGAAACGAAGAACAAAGAAGATGCGATTAAAACGGAGGTTAAAAATTTCAACTATAAATTTCTAAATTCCTTTCAAATGTTTCATCGTATTAAATATATTCTGTTGCTAAAAATATAGTACTATCATTAATGCAGGCTTTTTCCGAGTTTTATATATATATATATAAAAAAATATTTACGATTTCTTAAGTGAACAGGACAGATTATTTTTTTCGGTTAAAATATTGTCTGCTATTAATTTAATTAGAATTGTTAGCCTACCCTTTTTATTGTAAAAAATATAAATCACATTCTGCTATCTAAAGCAATTACATTCTTTTTAGCAAAAAAGATCTAGCGAGATCTCTCCGTCAAAAGGTAAAAAAGAAGATAAATTAAACAAAAAGGAACTAGAAAAGGAGAGAAAGGTAATTTTTGTAGTTATGTTTTTAAATAGTTTTTTTTTTAAATTAAGGTAAACGAAGGATTCCAGTAGAAAATGAAGCGAGATCAGTTTCGATGTAAGTCACCTAGTTTAGTACAAATTTTGTTCGGCCGAAACCAGCAAAATCGGATAGCGGCGTTGTCAACTTTGCCCTTGCGAAAAAGAGATGTGTCTCCTTGCATTTTAAATACAATCTACCACCAGCAGTGTTTTAAAGAATTGTTGTCGTTGAATGTCATTAGTCAAATAGTGATTTTTTTTATCGTTTCTAGAGGAATATTTTACAATTTACAATTATATTATGGAATAAGTGTTCGCCGCACTTTAATTCCAGACTGATACGACGTAGGAATTATAAAGAAAAGAGCTTTCTCGTTTTTCGAGAGCATAAGACGTGCCGGCGACCCCACAAGAGTTGCGACTATCCATGGCCTGTGGTGATCCACTAACCGCCACGTGAGCCACTTGGTTGTTTGTCTAGTTTCGCTTCAAAAGAACTTTTGATACTTTCACAAGAAAAACTGTTTAAATACCT
This sequence comes from Pharmacophagus antenor, assembly GCA_018245475.1. NCBI lineage: Eukaryota > Metazoa > Arthropoda > Insecta > Lepidoptera > Papilionidae > Pharmacophagus > Pharmacophagus antenor. The sequence goes on from DWQX01003794.1 coordinate 7,774, forward strand.
CATTCCAAATATAATGAAATTCAGAATTTCCTATGTCTCATGAGAATTAAAATTTTAAATTTAAACGTTCCCCCGCAATCGTTGTAAATTTCCGATAAAGTATTCATATGGACAGTTTACAGAGTAAATGGCACTGTTATCTGTTGTACGTGTATTTATGAATGGTATTATTTCTAAAGAAATCTTAATAACAAAAAATGAAACAGTAAAAATTCCCTTCTCCAAAAAATTTGTCTTTTCATTGAAAAATATAATTTGTTTGTTAATTAAGGACTCTATTTATATATTAGCCCATTGGTGTAATGGTAGTAACTCTGCCTCTTACTCATATTTTACGTTATTTATCTGTATTGAAGTATTTATTTCAAAATAACTATTTATGTATGTCGGTCTCTGATAACCCATATAACAGATGCTGCTTAGCTAGCTATATACAATGCAAAAAAAGGCATAAAATATCTTGGGATCAGGATACGATGTGTGAAATGTTCAGAAAAAATATGCTAAATGATATTTTATTTATTCCTCTTTGCTATCTATTATATAAAAATATTAGCGGTACAATTTTATGATTTTACAATTCGAGTGTTGGTTCGATCGAACCGAGTTTTAAGCATAGGATTCCCCCCCTAATATATCGTCCGGTAGATAAAAGTGAATAAAAGATTTCCATAATATTTATTTAGAGGAGACATTTTAGACACAAAAATGCTTTTTGTGGATGAAATATAAAAAAATTATACATTCGCATACTCATACAAGTACTATAATTATTTGTTCTTTATTATATAAGAGAATGCTATGCTGGATTTGAAAACAATGCGAAATATTATTTTTAGATTTAATGCAAAAACTATAAGCTTTCACGTTATTTTTATTCTGTAGGAATGGGTCAAAGAGGGTTTCACTGTTGTAAAAGGGTATGATAAGACTACTGCTAAGGATACCAAGAAAAAATTAGAAGACGCCAAATGTTCCGACGATACTGAGTGCAAAAGGTAAAAAATTTAATTATTTTTATGTATTTTTGAACCACATGTATACTTTAAATATTGTTGGATGATTACTCACATAAAGTTTATAACATTGCATGATCTTAATACATACACAAGCTGTAAAAAAAGTTGTTAATTTTTAATCTCACGGTGTTATTCTTAAATTACTAATAATAACGACATTTAATTTCTTTACCCCCAAACTGTCTTGAGATTTTATAAATGTTCAAAATGTTGCTTTGTATTAATATGTAGCACGTGTGAGGTTTAACTTATCAAATACATCTTTTTTGATAATGGTGTTAGAAAAACAGACCCTCTTCAATTGTAATATGCAAAACGAAAGTTATCTATCACTTAACAATCTGGTATTAGTCGCGTAACATTTGATAGTGTCACATTATAATTTAAACTCTCCTCCATGTTTCAAAATGTGTTAAGAGAATTCTTTCTTTAAAAAAATTGGTACTTAAAAATACATTTTTAATTAAAATCTACTATTTTATATTTTGTTGACTAGTGCATTCACTATGTTGACAGGTAGAAGAAAGTAAGAGTCAGCCTGTGGTGACACCATGGAATTGTTAATTAATAAAATCTCCCATAGTCCAAACTGCTACAGTATAACCAAGTTACCGCTTGGTTTTTTATTGATGTCATACGCGTATCTGTACATAATTTTATATGTTAACAATTTATTTACTGGCTGGCGGGATCTGTTAGTAGGTAAAAGTTTCACGATCTTCACGTCCAGTATCAAAATGTCCTAATCAGGAACGCGTTATATTAGAGGGATAAGTAAACTGATATAGACTCAAGAGACCAACAGACCAATTTTACTCATGTGCTAAGTTATGCACGTGAATAAACTCTTATTACCGAATCAATTTTATTAAAGACTGGCACCAACCAAGAATTAATTCGATTTATATATCATTATATTACATTTCAACCAGTGTCGCATTGTTATCGACAGACATCTAATACCGCTATATTTTATATATTAATAAAATATATTTTTAAACGAATTTCTACTGCCCAAAATATACAATTGTGTCTAGATATAATTAAGTGCCTTTTCACCCGAAATTCAATTCTTTCGATTTATAAAGATCAGAATAATCATTGCTATTAATTGGTTAAAGGGTTCCTCTAAGGACGTTTGATATTCAGACTTACCGTTTGTGAAACTGGTTTAGTATTTATTACATGTCGTATATTCCGTAATACGAGTGATAATTAAAGATTGAAATTTTGGACGTTTCTTAACACGTTCACGCCTGGCGCCGATTTGTGTTTCTCACCATGGATCTGCAAGCATATTCAACCATTGATTTACACAGTAGTGTGTATGAACAAAAGTAATAAAAAACATTTATATAAATGATATGACAAAAACTAATACTCTTGCCGACTCTTTTATGGTGTTAACTGTTAAAAATTTAAGCTGGTATGGTTATCGCTCGATGAGAGATTATAGTGAGCCTCTGTTGACTCACGCCAGAAACGACTGTGAACCACCAGTTGTATGCGTCCGCGTGAACGTGATAAAAAATCTTCTTTTTTTTTTTTTCAAAAAATGTTTGATGTTATACAAATATGTCAAATGTCTATTGGCCACATTTACAAAATTGCGATCTGTAGTTATCTTTTCTCAATGTCATTGAATAATCTATTGTTTTGATGTTGTTATAGCTTAAAATTAAATGTTATAGCTATTTATATTTTATAACTCTATATAGCGAAATTTGTTGATTGTAGTAGAATAATGATTTTCAAATTTTAATAACCTAATTTCAATGCAGGAAAGAGGAGGACAAATTTGTTACTGAAGAAAAAAAGGAGAAAAAAAGTAATGAAAACCAGAGAAAGCAGCAGGTATTCGTGTATTCATAGAAGACGCAAAAACGTTTTAAGTTATTTACACCGTTAATAGTATAAGACATTAATATTGCATGATAGTGTGTAAACAATGTGTAATTAACCTAGAGTGGGTTCTTGGAGTGTTGTAGTTGTATGTTTGTAATAATTCGTAATTTTTTTCGTTAAATAGATATAACGCACATAAAAAGCAAATGCGTTGTCGTTTTTTAACCAAAAAGGTTCTTTTATTTAGGATTATTTAATTAATATTTAGAAATCATTTTGTGATAGTGCGTGTCAAGAAACGAAGTGGTTATAATCGAAGTGGTGGATTGACTACAGGTACATTAAGTTGTCTTAAACTAGTGTGTAAACCCAATAAGTTATTAAAATATGTACCGTGATATTGGGGATAAAAGTGCACGATTCTAGTCAATCTTCGCTGAATGTTAATTAAGTAGAGCTGATATAAGTGCGAACCAATTCAGAGGGTAGCGGATGAACATTTTATGATGGAGATTTTGTGTGCCGGCGTGAAAAATACTATCTCGAATATTCTTGGAGTTGATCGACCTTCGCTACTAAGCTGCAATGAATGTCAACGCCAGGATTCCGTTGCCGGACGAACCCGGCTGTCATGAGTCACCATGAGCTACTATATTATGTATAAATATATGTTGCTGACATCGATCTCAAAAACAAGTTTTGTTACTTATAGAATTTCTCTAAGTGCTTGGACAAAAATAATAAAAGTATAATTTGTTTACACCTTAACATTGCAAGCTTTTCAAAACTGTCCGATTATTCTAACTACGTTTCTAATAACATTATATTAATCTAACTAGAAAAAAATTAGGAAGCACTGTTTTTACGTTTGTGTTAACATGTGTTATAATCTTAAGATTTATTATACAAGACGAGCTAATTTTATTAAAAAATAAAAGTTCTCAAAACTGTTCCGATAAATATACATAATATTTATCGAAGGCTATGGAATAATTATAATCAGTGTCTTATAATCTATGAATTTACATGAAAAATTTAGTCTACGTTCAATACTCATCTTAATATCTTTATTAATAATTTTGTCATTATCGTTCTAAATTAATACCATATTGTACTATTTATAATTTTCAATTTGTCCATTATTTACATTTTGGTTTTAATCTTAACTATTCACTTAATAATTCTAACCTGTAATTACAATGCAAATAATTAAATATTCTATTTTATATTTGTTATAGGTGAATAAGAGTTTTGTACAAGTTGCGGTGTTCATAATGTGCTGCTAAGAAATGTGCAAGACTTGCGTCATTGCATTACGGACCAAACGGACGTTTCCTCTTATGTCTTAAGATATGAACTTAACGCCTTCGTACCAGCGCTGGCTTTCGTGCTTGTCATGGGGTAGCGGGTATATTCAAATGGCCCTTTTCTACTACTTTAAAACTCAAAATAGTAGTCCAGTGTGTTCCAATATGCTCGCTACCTCTTGGTAGAAAACAAGGAAACCAGCTCAGGCGTAATTAAGAATTTAATTCAGAAAAAAAATTCCAATTGGTCCAATACGAATGTCAGCCACCGGTGGTACACAGCAGCTGAATGTGTCCCAATAGATCGATCGAATCTTAAAATCTGATCAGCATTATTGTCATAGAAAAACAACTTATAGTGGTGAAATTTCTGCTCACCTAATGTTTTAAAAATTCGTTAAATATATTTCATGTCTTTATGCGTTCAAACGACATGTATGTAAATTTTTGAGCGTGTAATTTCTGTGGATAAAGAATGATGTTAATCATATAAACGCACTAGTTAATACCACTTTATTTTCATCATATGTTATTATTCCATTTTTTACTCATTATTATCAATGTTTTTTTCTTTTTACTTTTTTACACAGGAAACGCTATTACAACGTCAAACAGACTTCGCGGCGTTTGCCAGAAAAGCGCCGTGGTCGGCGTTTGGAACTCAGATACCGGCATGCGACCAGGCTGGCATCACTTTGACAGAGATTCAGCGCCTTGAACGCGAGAAGAAGATGGAGCAGATGAAAGTGCAGCAGCAAATGATGCAGATTTTAGCCCAACAACAAGCAGCCGCCATGGCTAGGGATCAGGTGATTTTGTTAGATTATAAAAAGAGGACAATTTCTTAACTCTACAAAGTTAAAGCGCAAGACTTACAAAATAACCTTGACAGGAAATACAAGCTGGTTTCGGCTGGGCCAAAAAGAAGGGATCGGTGTGTAATGTACCTGGACAGACTTTTATTGAGATACAGGTATGTTGGTTATATTGATATATAATTATTTTAAAGGCAACCCTTTAAGGTTTGATATATAAATTTTGTTATTTTAAGTGTGATGGAACGTAATTAATTAGGCAACCATGTATTTTGTCACTGTTAGTGGTGGTGCTGATAGTTGGTATAAAATTGCGTTTTTTTACTATAGAGGTTTTTTCCGTGTGCAGATATTTATTGTGTACTGATGTAACATTGCGCCTTTTTCTATGCTGTTATTTCATGTGCGTTTTTTCTGGCCACGGTTAATGAGATATTTTAGATTTAACCATAAAATTTTAATAATAATGCAGTTGCTGTAACTTATAGAGATAGATTATAATATGAAGTGGCTATCTCAAATAGTAAAAAAAACGCTAAAACTTTTAGGCTGAGACACGTAAACAGGCGTCAGAGACTGCCGCAGCTGCTGCGGTCGCTGCTGCTGCTGCAACACAGGTTTTAGAGGAGACTCAACCCGCTCCAGTGCCCGTCTCTATTAATCCTTGGGGTACAGCTGGTGCTACCGGTAAGTTAATAACACCGTATCAGTCACCACTATTACGATACTAATAATCATAGTTAATTACGTCTAATGTAACTTGACTAGGTTCCGAGTTTGTCGGATATTGTCACTAGCATGTTACATGCCATTATTACATATATAAATATACGGTATTTTAGTATATCTATTATAAATTTAAATTGGTCATATTCTAAATTTCAGCTCCTGGTTTCTGGGATACACAACTGGCTAAAAACAACGCTAAGGCAGCTGAAAACTCTCAGGAGTCCCAGAAGTCGGGGACAGGAAACAAGAACAATAAAAATAACAAGAAAAAGATAACACCTGCCCCTTTCGTAACTAAAAAAGAAATTTCGCCAGATGTTGAATTTGATTCTTGGTGCACAAACGCCCTTGCAGTCTGGAGCTCTAAAGTTGATGGTAAAATAAAACTTATATATTGACTACCTAACCTGCGAATTTCGCTTTGCCTAAGGCTGTCTTTCAACTGGATTGAAGCGAGGTGACGGACCGGTAAACGTGGTATAAATCTACTAAAAGAATTGCATAAAACCTCCACTTCTCTTCAATGGCCCCCTGTACAGTAATATAAGAAATAGTTTAAACTATCATACAAAAACCGGGACGGAGCGAGGAAGAACATTAGCAAAGCGGAGAGGAATCAAGAGTGTGCGCGGGTTGTACTGCTTCCCATTTATAGATAGATACAGTCCACAACTTCGCTCCGCTGCCTTGCTCTGCTCAAGTGGATTGGCAACCAACAGCCATTAAATGTTCTGTTACCTATTTGCTTAACTTAATAAGAGATGAAACTCTTAATTTCCCAGGAATATCTCATTGTATTGCATCTATAAAATCGTAAATTAAGTTTAGTGCAAAGGTTATATTACATTCACACACTTTTAGACAGTACGAAGTTCACCAGGTCAACTATAATATATAGTCACGAATAAAAAACACAGCACCGTTGTGCGATAGCACCGTCTGGTGGTTATTTGTTAAACTTAACACAGTATACTTAATCGCCAGGGAATGTTCTATTTTTATGGGACAAATAGTAGTAACCCATAGTCATTTCAAACACAGCATTTTTAATTTTACTATTTTGAGCTATTTAAAAAAAATCTCATTTAGTTATCTTAGAAAAAAAAAATTATCCTCTTTCTGTCGGAACCCTTTTATTATTCCGCGAAAAAAGTACCCTAAATGTTATTCCATAAAATAAGTGACTACATGTCAACTTTCATTAAAATGCCCACATTAATTTTTTTGCCCTGCTGTTCAGTGCCTACTTTCGTCGTCTTCCTCAAGGACCTCGAGTCTCCGTACGAGGTGAAGGATTACGTAAAATTTTACTTGGGAGATTCTAAAGACGCCAGCGATTTTGCACGACAATTTTTGGAAAAAAGGTCAGTAGTGGTTTCTTTATTGTTTTTAAGTTTTTACTTCATAAATTAAAAGCGGGTGTTTACTCGTGTGTTAAACCAGCATGATCTGTGCAGACAGCAATTAAAAAGTAAATCATCATGTCAAAGTTTTTGAATTACACAAAAAAAAACTTATAATTTTTTATAGAACAGTATGTATATGCATTTGGTTTTTAATAGGTCTAAACTGCTTCGTGTTGGAATGGTGACCCCATCAGATGATCTTTGTTCCCCAGCAATCGCTATTAATCCACGCGCGTCTGCCTCTGAATATCAAGAAGTGAAGGTTGGTTCTCTTTTATTAATGCAAAACAAAAAAATTTTGACCAGAGACTGGTTTATTCGCTTCAAATAATTACTAGATACAACGAGTGTACGAATGATAGTTCGTGTTCCGTCGTTTTGAAAAAGGTACGAAAATTATATTCTTTCTTTTACAGAGCAAAGGTAAGAAAGGAAAAAAAAATAAAATGCTCAAAGTCGACTCCCGCATCCTTGGATTTTTAGTGACTGCGTCTGAGGACCGCATAAACGTGGGCGATATTGATACAGCTTAAGAGCCTCCTCCATCTTAATGTGTTCATTTCAACTCGCCTTGTAATTCCTTGCCTAAGTAATAGTGTTCGTACAGCAAGTTGTAATGTCATTCAGTCATACAAATTATTTAGGTGGGGTTATATTATAACTTTAAAATGTTTGTAATTACTCGAAATGAACACTAATATTAAACAAGGCGCTTGTCGAAATGCACATTTTAAATTAGGTAATCTATTATTTTATGGTATTTCTTTTGTTAGTTTTATATGTATATTTTCTTTGTAAGTTTATTTTAATCTAAAAATTGTCTTAAATTATGCATGCAATTTAAGGCAAGATTTTTCCATCGAAATGCTAACCGTAATTGTAAATGAAATTTATGCAAAAGGTTCTTTTTTAATGAAGCTGCAATATTTGTATTTAATGTTAGGACAATAACACATCTGAATTCTTAAAATGAGCATGTGTTATATTTATCTCAGTGTGTATTTGGGGTAGACTGAAGGTATAAGGCCACAGAGATTATAATTTAAGTAAGTGATACATTACCAATTGAAAATAAATATTATCAGAATGTTACTAGTCAATTCATTAATTTACGCCACTACTCTATTTAAGTTCTAGTTGGTGCAAAAATACTAATTAACACGCATTTATATAAAGAACAAGTACTGTTTTAACTAAACTTTTTATTTTTAATTCCATATTTATACTTTTGCATGTACGACTATGAAGTCATTAAATTCGCTTTATATCAATAATTCCAGACAAATTTCTAGTGTCTTTCGTGTCCAACAGATTTTATTTCCTACATCCGTGGTTTGCACTCCTCTTATACGACTTCATCAGTATATGTGTATAATTTACTTGCAGTGAAATGGTACAGGGATTTCTTTAATTTTACAAATTAGTAACGTTGTGATAAAACGAACTCTCATTGTGGCTTTCAATGCATTTTATTTTGTTACACAAAAATAATTCGCACTTTTGGGTATTAAGCAAAATTAACCTTTTTCATACTTAAGTACAAACCAAGAAAAATGGCTCTAATATCAAGAATTTATGTTCATTGCCATATTGATTCGTATACTTAGTGTAGAAGCCTCCACACTTATCTCTCATCTCTCTAAGGGACCCGTGACTAAAATACCTTCATTCGTTATAGGAATCAGTAATGTAGTTTGGTTATTTCTGGTACTGCTTTTTATAGTGGTTTACGTACATTTTCATAAA
>DWQX01003795.1:0-16639 GCA_018245475.1 Pharmacophagus antenor
TATATATATATATATGTATATATAAGTAAAGTTGTAATAATTATTTGTAAATGTGGTGGTGCAGTTTTATTATTAGGAACGATGGGAGCAGGACCAAAAAATTAAAATACACATAGACCAAAAGAAAGTCATTCTTCGAATCTTATAGATCTAAAAAATAAGCATTTGATACAGTCAGTCATCGACTACTGAATAAGTTGAAAGTCGTTGGAGTCACTCAGAATCCATATAAGTTATAGACTCCTTTCTTTCCAATCGTTTTCAACTTGTACAGATTGGGCAACACAAAAGTAATTTTATGGCTATAGCATATGGTCCTTCAGGGCTCGGTGCTAAGATCATTGTTTTTCCTAACCTATATTAATAGCGTAAAAAACATAGGTATGTCTGGCGACATAATATAATACGCAGACGTTACGTCTTTTACTATAGTCATTCTCTAGACGCTTCAATAAAAGATGCCCATAACGACCTAAATAACAAATGGTTTTTGAACAATCTTTTAACAAGCATTGTAAAAAAATATGATATTTTCTGCTAACAAATAAAATTGAAAATTTCTGAAAACTAAAAATAACCTACCAAAACATTAATAAAAAATAAACTTAGCACTCGTATTAGGTCATCAACCAATATAAAAACCGCATATAAACAGAATAAAAAAAAACCTTTCCTACAGGCGCGCTTCGGCGTGTCGTTCCATGTCTACCGACTCAAATCCGACACACGATATATAATTGTTTAGTTAAACCGCATTTAGATTATTTATTTGAAATTTAGGGCACAGCAGCAAAAACCAATCTTAACCCTTTCGTTACGAGCGCCGACTCACCCAACGGCCCCGCGATACTTTTATTACTTTCGTTCGTATGCACGTTTCACATCTATACCACTTGTCATTCTTTAGTTCGTTTTCATTTGTTTCACTTCAAAAATAAGACATGCACTGGGTTCAAAGCATACGGGACAACAATCACGCTCGACTCTTTTTCAAATTAACAGTGTTCGCGAAGCTTCCAAGCGCGAACCAGTCCGTTGAAATAAAAGTATATTTCTGTCGTGCTAGAAATCGACTTCTCCGTAGTCGTATCCGAGACGTTTACATTACGTGATCGTGATACGGGCCCCTTTTCGAAGAACACTCGGCGCGCATAGTTTGAGGATCAAACTATATAATATATAAACATTTATTTAGCAAAATGACGTCTTTTAAGCTTTTTAACGTCTTCAAGTAACCAATCGCAAGTTTTAATATGATATATAAGGTAACAGGTGAGATTGAAAGCGCTTGTTAGAGGGTCAACCAATTAGATTTGCTGATTAGGATAACCCTGGACAATAATAATTGCAAGACCTATAAACATGTCACTATGTAACTATGGAAAGAGAATGATTTGGAAAAAGGCACGATAACGTTGAAAGACGTAAGTCCGAACACCAATTTCCCGACTTACAGTATGCACAGTTTGCGGTGCTCTCCGTTCTCCGATGACGCGGTGCCCCGTTTGGTGGCGTTATTCCAACGGAGCGGGACGCCAAAAGGAACTCGAGGCTGGCTCAACCAAGTCCCCGGAGCCTAAGCCCCATCCGTCGAAGACTCCTGTGCTCCCAACGCCGACAGGTCCATCACGACACGTTGTTGGTAGATTGCCCTGTCTATATAGTGCAGAAACAATTTCGAGCAGGATAGATATGAAAGTTAAAATAGGGAATATACATGAATTATTAGCAAATAAAATAACTAGAAGAAAAGTTTATAAAGTATTGTATAGATATATGCCAAATAGTTAACAAGAGAAATGAAGATAAGTTATACATTACTCTTCATATATAATTGCATATATAGATAAACTTATGTAGTTAACCCACATAAAGTAAACTAGTTATAAGGCGAAAATAATGTAAATAAGCTAGATATAAGTAATTAGAAATAATGGAATTAAAATTGGAAAACCAGTGAATAGACTAATAGAGAGTGAAGGAACAAAATAATGGATAGTTTAAAATATGTAATGGAAAAAATTTAGTAAAATAGCATAAAGAATAATAATAATAATAGTCATAATAAAGAAATAGTAAATAAATGTATTAACCGAGTAAAACAGTTCCCTTAAAAATAATATAAGGGATGAAGCAAGAAATTGAAAAAAAATAAAGTGATATTTCATTGTTTATAATATAAGACAGTGTGCTGCTGAAGAATTTGTTGCGGCGTTACAACATAGAGCACATAGGTATCAGTGAATGGCCAACAAATAGAGGTGCAGTCTTTAATTGTTTTTACTTTACAAAATGCTACTAGGTAGGTTCATTAGTATAAACGAATTATTAATTAATTTCAAGTACTATTTTGCTGGCTAGGAGTTACACTAATTACTTGTTATAGGCAATGAATGCTTAAAAAATATGGCTTTTATTAACAAAATATTATAATGAATATGTTATTGAACTGAACATTATACAAATAAAATATATTAGAAGTAAGCTTTTTTTCTACACTTTAAATAGAAATAACATTTATTTATTAAAAAAAAGTATTGTGCTATGGAAGTTGAACTTGAGAATGGTCTGATGTACTTTCAACGGAATCACCGGCGCCATTGGCCAGAAGTTCGGAGTCCGCACGCGTTCTTACTGCTGCCAAAGCACCTTGACTTTTATTACGGAGTTCAAAGACTTGAGTGATTGCATCGCGAAAGCACAAAAAATTGTAATCAATTACCCCTGAAAAATAATGTTTAAAATTATATTCATGGTCAATTTATACATGATTTTTCAATGATACAAATTACAACATAGATGAAATTTATATATATCAATTGCAGGGTGAAAAAACGTTATAAATGAATTGTTCATAAAGGTAACATTGGATTTGACTAGTAACAAAGTGTTTTTTAATTAACCTCTTGAGTACTACACAAGCTCAATAGGAAATGGCTGTCAAAGATGAGTTTAAAAGCTTACAGTACAGCAACACACTATTAGAAACTGCACAGAAAACCCAACATGTGAGTCAATGGTTGCTGACGGCGATCAACGTCTTAAAATATTTCAAAAAGAGATGATTTTTATAGCAAAATGGTATTCTTACTAAAATTTGTATAAAAAATAGGTAAAACCTTGTTTTTGAAAATTCTCTTCGCGAAGAATACAAACAAGTGCAAGAAATTTGTTGACTTCTCGCAAATAAAGTACTGTTCCATTATTAAGCTTAATGAGGCTGGAGCTCTGACTGTTAAATGTATTTATTTCAGTTTCATCCACCATTCTGTAATATTAGTTGAACAAAAATTATCAAAATGAATAAATATTATAAAATTTGCATCAATTATAAATGATAACTACATACCCATATATACATGAAATATCAATGACAACATCTATCATATCACAGCATAATTCATAACTTTGCATATCTACAGGGGAGCTATCTGTTGCTATATAGATTTTTGAAACTACATCAAACAAAAAAGCTTTTTCAATTCCAGAGTTCTGCAAAATAAAAAACAATGTCCTTTCGTCATATGAAAATTTAAAACTTATATAGGTGCACTAAAAGAAATAAAAAATGTTTTTAGCCTAAAATAAAAAGTATCTTTTACTCAATATACTTACTGAAATAAGTATATTGAGAAGATTTTCGAGAGTTGGCAATTGTGGAATTAATTTCTGGACCACTTTACTGAATGCTTCAAATATGGAGTGATCATATATGGATGTTAAATGGAATGATAAATGCACATGTTCTAAGCCATTTTCTACCAAATCTTCATTTGCTCTATGATGAATATCTCTTTGAGACTCCATTTTGTAATCATCATTAAGGCCATCTACCTAAAATTTCAATAAACAAAATTAAAAATTAAACTAACAATGCTATGTTTTCAAATTATGTGTTATTGTCATTCTCCAACAACTTTACAAAATATTAAAATATATTATTTAAAAAAAAAGAAACATTGTAGTCATATAATTTTGTCATTAAAAAAAACTACAATAAACATTAAAGATATTGGGTTAACATTACAAAGGGGACCTACCCCTTGAAATAATAAAATCATGTCACATTAAAATGTTTGTGCACATATCGATTACTTTTATTGTATATAACTTAGTTCAAACACTCCCATAAGTAATTGTTAAAATAAGTATGTCAATAGACTAAGCTTTAACACTAGATTTAAGAAACACATTTTTATTGTTTTTTTTTTAGAGCTGGCAGTAATTTTGTGCATTACTGTATTCTTATTTTTCCTGGTTTGCAAAAAAATGCTTAGAGCAATGTTGTCAGAGGCAGTAGAAAAAAAATATATGTCAAACACACATTATATGGAACTTTTTACCTAGCGTAGGTCTGTCAAAATGAAGGGTCCTGTAAATCTAGTCTTAATATGAAAGTAAATTTATACAACATCATGATTTTAAGTTATTATAATTCTTACCTTATGTATAAACACCTCAAACTTTATATTACTGTTTACTCTGTAAGCTTTGGTAACAGTTAGTTGTAGTTTATCCAAAGCATCTTGGTAGTCATCCTACAATTATAAAGGTAATATATATTATAAAGATATAATTTATATTTTTAATTAGTTTTAGTCTATCATATATTACAGGAAAACATGAATTACAATAATGTGTCCATATTTAATTACAGAAATTTCTATATTATTATACCTTAATTTTGGGAATAATATCCAAAATATTAAAACATACTTGAGCATCTATGACAAATACCAGTGCACCGCACCCTCCAAATATGGTATCAGAATCAAAAGTTGGGTCAAAGAAGTCTATTTGTCCAGGAAAATCCCAAATTTGGAACTGCACAAAGCTACTGTTGTTTATATCATCTTTAACAATTTTGTTTGTAGATTCTAAGAACAAAGTTTCATTTGGGGACATTTTATGAAAAACAACCTTTTGAATGGAAGATTTTCCAGACCTTAAACAAGTAAGTTATATATTAATTTACAATATGAGCAATATTAATTTGAACATATGTGATTATTATAAACAAAGATTTGGCCACCGTCTTAATCCCATAAGGAGTATTCGTGGTTTATGATCTTCTTGTAGGGAAGTGTTATCGTTTTCTCCATTTTGTTCAAAAGGCCCATAACTAAAATCCTTTGGAAATGATCCCACATAGCAACTAGATTCATCGTGATAACTCTAGAAGGGAGAAATAATATACATAATTTTTAAATGCATATTAATTATAATTATCACACTAAAGGATTACTTACCATTTTAATAACAATATGTATATTTGTGCTAGTTTGACTTATAAAAATGCATTTCTCTTGACATTTTTTATTAAATTTGGACAAAATGTTTAACAAAATTTCTCCACATAATAAATTATGTTAACTTTGCTTGGTGGTATAACTTTGTACAAATGGAATTGCAGTCATGCAACGTATATGGAAAAATATTAAATAGAAAAGACGAAATCAAACTGATAGCAAATATATACTATTTTATATATCGCTACGATTCGTCATACAGTTTGAAGGTTGGCGACACTTATCGTCAATGATAAATGCAAAACATAATAAAAATAGTGTTTTTTTTTTAAGTACCGTGGTAACTTGTTAAAATGCATATTATTAATAATATTATAACCATTTATTTTTAAATAAACAAAATAGGATAATGTTAATTTTTATTATACGTACTTATAATTTTACGACAAATTATAATTATTAATAATCAACGATACGTTCTTTTATTTCGGCAAAAACCAATGATTGTATATTTATCATAATAATGATACTGGAAATTAATTATGTAATAAATAATGTCAAAATTATAAACATAAAAAAAGCATATTTTAATTTCAAATTTAGCTAATAATTATTCAGCCCTCGAGCGCGAGGAAAGCAGTGAAATGCAAAACCTATAATTTTTTTCACACTATTTCAACTCGCTGAGAAAGTGACCTACGCGAAATACTCATTTAGAGCCATCCTTACGACATAGGCCAGCGATGCAGATTTCCCTTCCTTGACTGTGAATGATCATGTCGCTACTCCGCGTTAATAATTCGAGAACCATTTCAAACTATATGAGTTTGATGTCATACACGTTAAAAGATAAATTTGCGAAGAATGAAGTAAATTAAAATTATGACTCATGTTAAAAAATTTACTAAAAATCTTGTAATAGTTTTTCAGTAAAGAGATAAATAAATTTAAGAAAAATATCTCTCTGGCGAAAAGATCAAAACTATGACCATTATTGAAAAAAAGTTAATTGATAGTTGACATATTTGTTATGCATGTAGAATTTATCCTCTTTTAACGATTGTTTTGTCTTTTTATGTATGTGTAGTTTGTGTTAAATAGTACATTATTCTTACCAATTTTCTACAAATTACAGTTTTTTTTTTATTATCCAGTGTAACCATTTTCGTCAGAATTTAAGATTTGTAAGTATTTTGGTTATTTGTAGCTATGAATTTTAAATATGATATTCTATTTAATTGTTTTAACGAACGATTCGTTGTAAAAACCGCTTATTCTAGCTTTTAAAAAAAAGTTTGCTGATATTATCATTAAACAATATTGTTGTAAAGAAACAGTCGTATAGTGATGAAAGTAGTTTTGTTTATCTAGGTAAAATTCATAATAATAAAAATATAAATTTTGTATAGTATTTTTCTATTATTATTTATTTAAAGTTTTTATATGTGATCATTATTAGCCAATTTGCGGGTTGCCATAGATAAATATGTAAATAATATTGATTATTATTATAATTTGATTATGAAATACATGATCATATGAAATTAACTGTTGGGTAAATATTACTTTTTATAAATATGCAACAATGATTGTTTAGAAGTAGTTTCATATTTGTTTATTTATGAATTAAATTATTTAATTAATTTGATGTGGTGTTTCTGCAACTCCATAAATATATTCTTAAATCTATTTGTATAAGTTCCAAAGTCTTGACTGATTCATTGACTGACCTTTTTATCAATGCACAGCTTGGAACCGCTGGTTGTTAAGAAAGTTATCCAGTGTTTTCATTGTGATGTATAGTTATACACTAAGAGTTTTTAAAAATTCCGCCCCTAAGGAGGGGATGAGGGGGTGTTCAAATGTCAATGAAACTCTTCCTCTGTGATGGTTATAGACCCAATAACCTATAATATGTGGGATTAATCTTAAATTAACAAAATAAACACAACCAAAGAAGCAGGTGGGTGATGGCTTGTAAAATAATCTTAAGGCTGTTTAAATTCTAGAAAGTTCATATATATCTCAAACATTTTAAATTCAAATTAATTAATCACTACTGGGATATTAGTTATAAGATTACAATTATTTCACATGCAACCTTTATTTTGAATATAATAAAAAAATTGTTTGAGCAATAATTTTGATCACTTTCAATAATTTAAATGTGTACATTACAAAATTTATGTACTCAAACATGTGAATGAATACATGCAAAAGTATAATTGGGTATAAAATGCAAATGGTTCCCAATTATTATAGGAATAATTGGTGTATAGAATGTATAAAACATTTATTGTCAAATATATAGAGTTATCTAGGTATATAAATTGGTTAAAGATCTACTAAATAAAAAAATATACACCTATCAATGTAGTAGGGTATTGTACACTTATGGGACTTATGTCCTGCCAATGTTTACCTAGGCAAGGCCTTACTTTCAAAGGTATAAATAATTTGAATAAACAATTAATTATGAAATATGTAATATTTTTACAAAAATGATAACAACCCATGGTAATGTGGGTGGTGTCTTTGCAGGGCAAATAGTTTGAAGTCCTACATATCTAATAAATAAGAAAAAGATTTTTTGAGGCATTGAGCTATGCATACCACCATCCAGCTAGTTACATAGGACAATTCTGACACCCAGATAAATTTTTTCACAACTTACAAACTTAACTTACAAATATTATTAAAAGGCCCTCTCGCCTGCTTGATTCTTAACAGACAAGTATGCAATAACCACTAATCTCCAAAATCAAATTTTATATAAATATTTGTGCTTTTTATTTATAATATCAGTATTGTAAGATCTAACTAAAGAAATATATACTATAAAATTTAAAATGAAAGTTCGAAATAATTTAGAGAATATCATATTAAACAACAAAGTTTAATTATCATACCAAATAATTTTTTATTTGCTTGTGTCTTATTACAAATTAAATCACAGGATATGATAAATTTCGCCCCTAACTAATCGCGATGATGTCTAATAGTTTTAACTATAATTTATAATTTGACCATACAATTAAAATTAAGTTATCTGTTTTTACTAATAAGAGCTTTTTACTTAGTTCATATGATTTTTTTTAATACTCTCTATTAGTTATCGCAGCTAATCTTGAAAACAATGAAGCTGATTACAATGGGACTTCACTGACACATTGCTAATTTTATAAGGATTAAAATAGACTATTTTTATTTTACAAAAAAAAATAATTTTGTACAAAAAATAAATATAGTCTAACGGTATGTCTGTGTTTAACCAGTTTATAAGAAATTATGACTATGTAATAATAATAAATATGGTAAATTCGATGATCAGAAATTTGTATATATAACAATATGTTCTATTCAGCATGGGATCCATTTCAAAACTAATTCAATACTAGAAGGCTAAGGGGACGATAATATTTTTCTCAGTACGGAGCTATCGATGTTAATATTTTTAAATAATAGTGATCTTTAACGCCCAGGTTTACGGTTTAAATTGTGTCGATATTTTGTATCTCTAATTTCTTGTTAACCTTGGAGTCTCAAAAAACACGAAACATTACGTCACGACACACCCATCTTTAGACAAATAAGGTCGTTGTAGGTATATCTATGTATATATACTGTCATAGTTAATTTTCTAGTATGTGATGTAAATGGAATGTTTAATAATGTCAAGTCTGGGTCTTTAATATTATATAAATATAATTTGATCCTAAAATATACAATTACAATAAAATTTAACTTGATTGAACAGTTCTTTGTTTTTAAGATCGTCCTTTTACGTGTAATGTTATAGAGAGATATAGTCGTAATTTTCAGACATCACAATTGCGTACTCCATGTAGCTTATATTATATTATATTTTAATCTATCTTTTACTTTTATCCTAAAACATGGTGTTATTAATTTTTACTCATATATATGAGATACTATTTGTCTGTGGTACGCACTTGCAAAATGATTGAATCCGAGTTTCACCTAGTTTTTTTTCCTTGAAAAGTCATTCGATGAGTATTCTTGTGAAACTTAAATAATGTTTAGATTTTTATGGTTCTAATTGTGAGATTTTTTTTTAATATGTTTACAAAAGTTGACTTTAATTTTATAATACCAATGAAACTGATTTGCTTCAATTTATAAATATATTATATATCTAATTAAGTATTAAAATTATTTTTTATGGTCCACGACCTATTTTAATTTCAATAAATTTGCTTGTTTATCGACGGCGCGGCGCGTACCTTTTGTCCCCAGATATTTGTCTCCTGCCTAGACGTGTAGACACGTTTAGTTTTTCGATATAAATATATGTTCAACATTTTTCTTAATGACATTTGTTATTTAACTGATATCATTTATAGTACAAACATCTGTTATCGTAACTAATTTTGTAATCAGTATTGGTCATTACTTCCTGGTGGCGTACGCACTTTCGCTATAGGGTGGTCCGACATCACGCCACTCCGCGCGACCATGGCTGTAGCGACGCGCGCTGCGTTGGTTGGATTCCTATATACCACATGTTTTGAGTATTCATTACGGGTGTGTAAACTCTCTTATACGTCACGCAATAATCTGTCACACACTACTTCTGATCGCGCTTCGCTAAACGTGACAGTATAACAGCCGCGTCTGTGTGGAGACTACGCGTTCTCTGTAACGATTTTTATTTACAACGCGCTGTTTTTATCTAGCGACGTTTACTCGCGAACGAAAACGCTGACGTTGTCCTTTGTGCTTCATTGCCACTTGTGATACGTGTATATCGGTTATTTTTTCTATTGACAAAATCTCAAACTTCTGGGTACGTAACCTAATTTTGTCTACATTTAAAAGCTTAGCACTGGTATCGCAAATAATGTTTTTAAACTAAACATTTTTTTTCAGTTTACTTAGATAAATCTAATTTACAAGATTATTTTAATTCTGGAAAAACTACGTTGATAATACAATCTTTATCAAAATATTTTCCTAATTTTAATCCAAGTATTTATATGCGCATTAGAATAAGTAAACATAATTCATTCAAACCAACTATTAACATAAACAAACAAGCGAATAAATACATACTACGTCATTTGTTATTATCATTGCCGAGAAATGAATCAGACTATGGTTTATTTCTAATTTTCGTTCCATGAATGGCTTATAGTAATCATAGGATAATGAATTTTTATATACATAATTAAAAAAATATTCTATGTACCGTGTTCGTGTGGAACAATTTATTACATGTGTAGTTATTTTACATAAAATATTTTAATTATAATAAGTATTGCACGCTGAACACTGCAATCATTAAAAAACTGTTGATAAAGATTTCAACAACGTTCTTTTTTGGGTATTTTACAAATGTTTAATAAACACTCACTAAGCTCACCCAAATGTCGACATATATTTCTATGGATTTTACAATTGACCTGGCCCCACTCTTATAAAAGAGATATAGTGTTCTCATTCGTGATAAATAACAATCATATTAATCCTTTAACTGTTTAGTTCTGCTTTAAAAAACTTTTTCTGCCTACTTAATTATTTTCCAGCGAAAATGAGTATACTCTACATAAACAGAGTAAAATATTTTTGCCTATAAAAGTAGGCAATTATTATTAAAAATTAAACGTCGCGTGTTGGTTTTTAAGAAAATATATATTTTTGTGCGTTGTTAAGAAACAAAATATATTTCATTAATAAAAAAGTATTACACAGAGATAAAATTTAGGCATTACAGGAACGAAAACAGAAGCAATAAAAGACCGACTGAATTTCAAGAAATTTAAGTTACAAAATTAAAAATTTTAATAAAGGGCACTGATAGTTTTTAAAGCAAAGTGCAGCACATAATGCTACCTTGCATATTTGGCACCAATATCTGGATTCTCTTCTAATATTATTTTTCGAACAGTATGAACATCATCTGCTTGTAGGATTTGATTTTGCTTTTGTACTTGGTACTGTGGAGATGAAGAAAAATTTTCTTATAATTTTTTAGTTTTTTCCTTGTCATAAAATATGCAATTAGTATTGAATTTGTTGTTTCAGGTTAATACAAGCTATTGTGAATTTAAATAAATAAGGTTGTGCCAGACTATCGAATATTCTAAAATGTAAATGTTTTAAAAGATCTTTATTTGCCCTTTTGCAGGGTAAAAAAATTACAATAGATTCATTTAATAATAATATGAATGCGATTTTTTTCATCTTCACGTCGAGTATACTCGACAATATGCGAAAAATTTTATTTCGCTCTGATGAGTATACTCTAAATAAACAGTTAAAAGTTTAATTTGTGATAGAACTTGTGTGAAGCTCTGCCACAAGTTAGTATGTATAGAGAGCATTTTTTTATGTAAGAAACTTGCCTAATTTATTGCGAAGGGTGTTTATACCCTTAGCGCGATCCCGTAACTTAATTGCAAAGAAATATCCCAATTCAATTTAGTTACTATGCAGAACAATACAAGTAATAAACAAAAATAATTATTTATTTTTTAAACAGGTTTTATAACAAAATAAATATTATTTTCTAGAAGCTGCCAATAACAAATAAATATGCGAAACATTCGTTTTGTAATATGTGCTACTAAAGCGGCTTTCATAAAAACATTTTTATCGCTTAGGTGACAACAATGTACAGGCACCCGGAAGGTTCAAGTACTTCTTTGCATTGCCCTAATCGTTTCGCATCGTGAGATTGGTATGTTGACGTGTTATAAACGGATAAAATAACTTGTTTGGAGGAAAATCACATAAATATTTAAATTTTTGTACATAAGTCGCAATCCATTATTATGTAGAACAGTTTTTTAATTGCAAAGTACCATTTCTACATTTTTATTTCAATTTCAAAATATTATTAATGCTATAAATGTTTATAAATAAATTAATTCGTAAATATGTTTCGTATGAAATAGATAATGAATTTTAATTAGTTTATAGTTTATCGAATTTTCTGGACTCTTAAATGTTATTAACCGTAAGGTTGTGTGTTTTATATACACGCCGTGCTAAAGGAAATTAAACACGTCTTTCTAATGTAAAACCTCTCAAGGAACTTGTTTCTATGATTTTAACTCAATTGACACATTGCCTAATTTATCACTTTGTCTTAAACATGCTAATGTAAATTTTATTCAAATATATTTTATCAGTGGATTGTATATTCTTAACATATAATTTTATTACAGTAAGTGAAAAAACTAAAATTGTCTTGGAGTAATTTGTTGGCCGTCTGTTTCTGTGAATTAGTCATCGAACGAGCTACATGTATTTACGTCGAGACAAGTGGGAGCGGAGTCCTCTTTTTGCGGGTGTCGCTCAGCACGTCTTTGCCACGTGCATTTACAAATTTAGAGGAATATTATATATTATGTTTTGATTGCTAGTGATATTTTGTTGACTTTGTAAGTAATTCGGTATAGGAACATATCTGAATTTATTAAAGGTGAGAAAATGCCAAGTATAAAAGAAACCAGAAGATTCTCAACTCGGATAATTTGTAATTTTAAATGCTTGTCATATCTATTTGAAGAAATGGTTTACGAAAAACTATTAGTTACTGCTAAAATGGAAGTGAAAAGTCCGCGGGGCTGCAGTCCGGTGCATTAATCTCACCAGATCCGCATGACTTTCGACTCCACCGTCTACGATGCGCTCGGGGTAGCCAGAAACAGATCAAGATGGCGTAACATCGTAAAGTCGAAATTGATGAATGGAGGTAGTCAAATTCCTGTCATGAGGAATAAGATTAGAGGAGAGGCAAAGGGAGAAGGATTAGGAAGGATGTAGTAATATGTTAGTGAAAGTTGTATAGAAAACAGTTTGATCGATTGATCTACCAACAAAAATTCCTTATATGAAGGTACGAGACATATAAAATATTTTTAATGCCTATTAAATTTGGATTTGTTATCGAACGATCAATTGCGGTAATGTATTCTTATTATTCTCAATAGTATGATTTTAGTAAGGTTAATCACATCATTTACTATGTACTTCGCACTGTAGTTTCTTAACGCTTATTATTGAGCTTCATGTTTCGTTGCTACTCGGCAAATGTTCGTGTTGCGTGCAGTTGTATATCACTGCGACGATCGTGCTGCGTTATGTAACAACATCCTGTGCCCGTTCGGTGTTACTGCAACACGAATTAATACTGTTGATATACGATTTACAAATGAAATTATTCATCATAGGACCTTTTTTTCCCATAAGAAATGCTCGGTCGATAAATTTAAACTGAAAACTACAAGTTAAACAGAAATTATCAGATCGAAAACCAGTATTTGTATTTTTTTTTTCATTTATGTAATTGAAGAAAAATACGCCTGCTTAGGAATTAAAGTTGGAACAGATTAACTTATCTATTGAATGTTGTTTAAACTGGACATCGTGATTATGTTAGAACGAAACAAAATATTCTTGGAAACTTTAGATGCTGGTAAGGTTTTTCAAACCTGACTACCACCATCAATATCAATCCGCCGCCATAACAGCATTGCTGTGTTCTGGCAGCCATACATATGAGAGCCAAAAATATTCCGGGTGAACACGTTTTACCATCTACAGCCTCATTCATCATTGTCATTTTATATGAGGTAAAATCAAGATCAAGTATCAGCCCATTACCGATTAAAAAACAATTTGAAGCTGATATCAAGAACCGTAATGTGGTGGTTTTTATAATTGACGGATATTTTAGCGATGAATTGTTTTCAATTGACAGACAGTGTTCAAATGTCTTGTTATCAAAAGATACCTATATGTATAATTTCTTACGTTGCAGGAAAAATTTACTTTATTCCATGTTCTGTGTGATAAAGTGTACCACGCATATTTTGATGACAGATAAAATTTTATGATATTGTAGAATAATTTATCTAATACAGAAACACTTTAATATTGATAAAAATTGTTATCAGTTTATCGCATATTAATCAATGGCTTTCTTACTTTTTCTAATGTTAATATAATATATTAATCGGATTAATAATTATAAAGATATATAATATTATAATTATGAATATTTTTATAATAATGTATTTCACGCAGATACGTATTCTAAATTTTCATGACTAAATCAAATCAACCTAAAAAAAGGTATTTCTTTGTTTCAGGATTTTTATCATTCTTAACTCTCTTCGAATAGGACAGAATGGGGTAATCCGGTAATAAACTTCTCAAAGGCATTTATGTACAAGTGATATTTGTGACATTTTATTGTGAATGCGTGACAACTACAATTAGCACTATGTATTCTATGAACTACATTGGAAAGTTTATCGCGAATTTCCGCGATTTCTACAACGAAATTAACAGTGCAACGCTGACTGGTGCCATCGACGTGGTGGTGGTGGAGCAGCCTGATGGCAGTTTCACGTGTTCGCCGTTTCACGTGCGCTTTGGAAAGCTGGGCGTGTTGCGCTCAAGGTTTAAAGTTGTAAGTATTTTTATTTTCTTAATACTTCCTTTTTCATTTAATAACAATATCTTGTCTTAATGTCGTTTGGTGGTGGGAACTAGTAATTATTTGAAAATCAGTAAAGTAAATTGTAACGCAAACATATTAAAATATATAATAATATACTCATATAATATAAATAATATATTCGAATGGAAAATTTGGGAATATATATGTAAATTTGAATTAGATTTTTGTATCCATGACACATTACACTATACATTCATTATCATATCTTAAAAAAAACGCTAGTTGACGATGTTCAGTGCTAATGAACTATGCGTATATTGATTCTTGTTGCCTGTTGCTCTGTCAAGTTACTTAGAATTATATAATCCATTGCTTGTTTTGATTATGAAAATACAATTTCTAATAACGACATACACGCAATTAGATTATTAAATTGCATAACATTACATAATAAAATCAATTCCTCTTAACTTATTCTATTGCTTATACTATTCTCTTACTTGCAATATGTGTTGTTCCGAAATGATTATCTACTCTTATGGCAATTATTAGTTTCAAACGTATTGTAAGTTCCTTAACTTCATCTGAACAACTTATTTTACTAACTGATATTTGTTGCGGGCAGAAACAATTATTGCTACTGTAGTCCAATACTAAACAACTTTACTATATGGGTTTGAGGCCAGTAGGTTTAAAAAACATACATTTTAACATAAGTTTGGAAACAGTTCGAACAGTTATCACTTAAAGGACGAACCTAATCTGCATAAAAATGTTCTCCGAAATGTCTGATCTTCTTGAATAAAACTGACATACAATGGAGAAAAGTAAACATTCAAAAAAAATATGTAAATCTATGCGATTTGTCCTAGGAAGTCACAATTGATAAATATAAATTTACGTGGCCCTTCCGTCAAATGTTAATTCTCTACTTAATAGTTTACAAGAAAAACATTTCTAAGGTAAATTAAAGGTAAAGTAAATATATGTAACATTAAAATATTTTTTATAAATATAGTTAGTATACATATAAGTCAATGTATTTTAATAAATGCTAAACTTTGTCGCTCGTATAGTTTTGCAGCCCGCGAGTTTAAATTTTATAAATATATTTCTGTGCACTGTATGTGAATATCTTAAAGCGCGTATAAACAAATGTAAATTTGCATTTAAAATATTAAGATTATACACAAGTGGAATCGACATTAATTGTTAAGACATAATTACGCCATGATCTACCGTGCATAATAGAGATGCCCGTATATCGTGTAATCGTGAAGTATTCTGCAGTAAAACAGTTTATGGGAGCAACTAAATAGGGGAAATGTTTTTTTTATTATTTGGATCTCCAAATATTAAAAAAAATATAAAAAAGCTTTAGTATCTACTACAGCTATATAAGCTATAAAGTTATTATTACTCGTCGTATTTTGACGCCAAGACGTATACCAAAACAGAATAAGAAAACGGCTACTAATTCGCTACGCAAATTGGAATGCTGCCCAAATGAATTTGGCACAAATATTTAGGAGTTTTTATTTGTGCTGGGTATTCTTACTTTATAAAACACTGTTTTTTATTTGTATCTTTTACTACGACCTTTGGGTTTGCTTTATATTTAAAAACAAATATATATGTTAAATTGTATCGAAATATTAATTGATTGATCTTAGAAATTGATTGATTGTTTTCGTGATAGATATGTTAGGAGATGAACTATTGTCAATGTAATTATAAAACTTAAAGTCAACAACGCTTATACACTGCCGGCCAAAAGTTTGAGACCACCTTGAAAAAATTACAATATTGAATAGAACTCCTAAAGTTAGTGCTCTACAAATTATTTATTTACCTTATTAAATAGGGAACCTGTTATGTATCATAAAATAATTTAAAAACTACAATAATTGCCATTATTATTAATAAAAAAAAATATATTATTTAAACTAACTTTTCG